>JABUQX010011270.1:17500-20635 GCA_015478945.1 Trachelipus rathkii | reverse complement strand
CCGCCCCTCCTCGTTACACCACCCTGCCAAATCTCCTACCAATCCCTTCAAACTCTCTCAGATTCCTCACACAAAACCAAAATCATTCCGCATGCCGCATATAATAGGTAGTATATATAATATATATATAAATATATATATATAAATATAATATATATAATATATATAGTATATATATATTAAAAAATTTGAATTATTTTCAAAAAATAATAATAAAGAGTTTTTTTATAAATCTGAATTTTAATTCTTCTCTAAATTTGATCTCCATCGACATAGACTATTCAATCAGGCATTATAAAAATTTAGAAATTTGATCACAAATTGCATAAATTTTTTATAAAATATACTAAAATATTTCAATCATGACTTTTAATTTTTTTATTTTTAAATTATATTGCTGAGATTTTTGGATTTTTTTTTTTTTGTTTAGAAAAGACTCAAAATTTTAAGTTTTCATAAGAGTTCGTCCCACTAATGAAAAATGGGGGCAATAACTAATTTTTTGTCATATATAAGTAAAATAAATAGGTCATATGGAAAAGATTTATATATATATATATATATATATATATATAATATAATATAATATATAAGATATATATATTATAAATATATATATATATGATATATATATAATCTATATAATTATATATAGTATATATATATATATCTATATTTATATATATATATTAATATAAATATAGTATATATATATATATTATATATATATATATATAAATAGTATATTATATATTAATATATAGTATAATATATATATATAAATATATATATAGTATATATATACTTAGTATATATATAATATAGAGTATTATGAGAAAAGTGGGGATAAGGTAAGGGTGTGGAACCAGCCGAGTAAGAGAAGACTCTTGGTACAGAAGAAATTTGGGGGGGAAATGTGGGTTTTTATGCGCATATGGCACCAGTGAAATGGAGCGGGAGGAGAGAGAGAAAGATTTTGGAGTAAGTTGAAGTGTTGGGATAGTTTCGGGGTAAATGATAAAATTGGTCTATTGGGAGATTTGAATGCTAGGAGTGGGAAGGGAGGGGGTGGTAAGAATAATAGGACCATTTGGGGTAGGGAAGAGGAATGCTAATGGAGAAAGTCTGGTAGAGTTGTGTGTTGAAAGAAGAATGATAGTGGGGAATACTTGGGTCAAAAAAAGTGAAAATCACAAGCTATACATCGAGAGAGAAACCGGGTGGGGGGCGTACTGGATTATGGGTGTAAATGGGAATGATAGAAGGCAGGATTACTAGATGTAAATGTATTTAGAGGAGGCGGGGAGGCGGAATGGATCACATATTTGGTAGTTTGCTAGATTAAGCGGGGGAGAGGTGACGCGTTAGGAAAAGGCGAAAAACACAAGGAGAGTAGAAGTTATTTAAAGCGTTGGAAAAAATGGATGAGGACATATGTAAGAGGAGTTAGGGAGCAGGTATGGAGGATAGGTGGAGGAACGTGAGAGGGACGTGGGGAGGTGGAGGGGGATTGGATGAGATTTAAAGAGCAGTTGTGAGAGCTAGAAGGTATGTGGACTAAAAAGGGAGGGGTGCAAGCAGAAGAAAGGGAAGGTGAATGGTGAATGAGGAGGGGAAGGATGTGAAAAGGAAAAGGAGGGCTTATGTGAAATGTTGGGAATTAGGAGAAAGGAAAGTTGGCGAGGAATATGAAAGGGTCAGAGATGAAGCAAAGAGCGGTGGAGAGACGAAAGAGAGCAAAAGGACGAATGGTGTAGAAAAAGTGACGGAAAATTTTGAATCGGGGTAGAAGATGTTTTGGAAAAGAAGATATAATAAAAATAAGGAGAGAAGAAGAGGGGTTGGGGGAGAGATTAAGGAGGAGAGGGAGTGGATAGGAGAGGGATTTAAGGGTGAGAAAGAGGCACCTGGCGGGGAGTATTAGTGGACTATTGAATGAAGTGTGAGGGACGGGATGGAAGAATTTTGCAAGTGTGAGGTAAGTGTGAAATTGGGGGGGAAGGGGGAGATGAAATTACAATTGGATGAAAATTATTAGGCCTTGAATAAAGAAAAAAAGGGAAGTCCGCAGGTGTGGATGGTGTGAGAATGGAAATGTTGCAATCTTTCCTATTTCAAATGGTGTATAGTTTATATAATATATGCTTGGAGAGTTGGTGAGGTACCCACAGGATTTGGAGGATGGTTGTTTGGTTCCCCGGTATAAGGGGAAAGGGGATAGGATGAATGTGGTGGAATACTTAGAGGTATGATGTCTTTTAGTGTGGTAGGGAAAGGTATGGGAGGAATATACCGCAATTGAGAGATGAGAGGCTTAACGGAGGGTAGAATGGGGGAAGAACAAGGAGGATTTAGGGAGGGAAGAGGGGGTGTGGATCAAGTGTTTACACTAAAGATGCCTTGTGGAGAAAAGTATAGAGAGGAAGGGAAAGTGTATGGGTGTTTTCTAGATTTAGAGAAAGCATTGATAGAGTGAAAGAGGGTGTAATTGGAGGTGTTGGAGGAAACGGAGTTGCCGGGTAATTTAGGAAAAGTGTTATTAGGTCTCTTTTATAGGAATAGTAGAATTGTGTGTGAGAGTGTTAGGAGGGAGAGTGAGATGTTTGCGTGGGATGAGGATATTGAGCAGGGGTGTAATTGCGCCGTGGCTATTTAATTTGTTTTTGGAGAGTGTTTGTAGAGAATGTGAGGATGGGGAGGGGGTGGAATTGATGAATGGGAACGATAGAAGGGAAGTGAACATTATACTGTTTGCGAACGATACTGCCCTAGTGGCGGAGAACGCGGAAGGGCTGAGGTATTTGGTGAGGGAGTTTGAGAGAATGTGTAGACAAAAGGGGCTTAAAATAAATCCAGGCAAGAGTAAAGTGGTAGTGTTGGAGAAGAGGAAAGAGAGGAGGGGGAGGGTTTAGAGGTTAGAGTAGGGGGTGTAGTACTGGAAGAGAAGTAAAATGATTTTAGATATTTAGGGATGGATTTGGGAAAGGGGAGGATGAAGGAGGAGATAGAACTTAGAGTAGGAGAAGGAATAATGAGAGCATTGAGTGGTCTGAGGAATTATGGAAAGGGGGTAATTTTATCACAGAAAGTAAGATAAGCCCAGTGTTTGAAAAAATTTGTTAACACCATTTGTAC
>JABUQX010011270.1:5000-12500 GCA_015478945.1 Trachelipus rathkii | reverse complement strand
GAAACTTTCCAGTGTGAATTATGAGACAACCTTATCATTATAATCAAGATATATTCTATTTGAAGCTCATTCAATGTCTGGCTTATCCAGAGGTTGAACCATTTTCCGTTTCGTATCATTATTGATATCATCGTCAAAGAATGCGAATGGCATCAGCTCTTCGTTAAGGTACCACAAGTGGTGACATAGAGCTTTTACCGCAACAGCGGATACATCTTTTTTTCATAATCCTAAAGTTTCTGGAGATATTGCAGGCCAGTTTTTGGTTATTTTGGTGTACTAGATGCTGAAAATAAATCGTGGGCATTAAAAATAACGGCAAAACAAACAAATTTTTCAAGTCCAATAAGTTCTTAACGAGTCGTTTTGAATTGACACTGAAATATTACCATTTTTATGACATGCAGCGACTCGTTCTACTCCACGTCCTTGTCGTTCACCCTGGATAACGCCAACGGAGCAATGGCTAGGGAGGACAGGCCTAGCAAGCCACTGCCTGAATCACATGTTCTTGCACTTAAATTCTGCAGTCGTTGAGAGACCAAGCCGACAGTCTCGAGAGATATTACCTATTCTATCTTATATAGCCACTATTCGGAAGCACATCAGCCTCTTAATCCAGTTTAATGCACGATTTTGGATGCATTTAGGAGACATATGAGTGTGTACAAACGCAAAAGGAATCGAATATCTCTGCTTAATATAGAGAGTTTGAGAACAGTGTCTCCGCACAGATACACTTATAATAATATGTAGTCAACTCAAAAGTCTCAGAGCATAATCTATCTCTTGAATGGTATTTTTTCCAATTCCTGTTATTCACAGAGAAGAGGACAATTGGACGGTACGTGGATTACTTTTGGGATTGTGCGTTTAATTTGTTAGTGGGAGTCTAATTGAAGAGTGGTCTAATGTCTTTATTTATGTTCCCTAACTGGTTTGAAATCGCTTAACCAGCTGTGTCTCTGGCACATAGGGTGCTTCAAGACTTTGGTGGAATACATCAGAAATTATTGTATCATTAATGTGATGTCGTCAGGTCAGTTGAAGCAGTGATCAGCAAAGCTTGGATTTTTATAAGTGCAGCTCCTTTTTTAACCTGTATTTTGCAGTGGGAGAGTTGAAACACGATGGCCTGTATATTATTTGCTAAGTTCCTATCTCCAAATATAATTTGCAATATCAATGCTTTTTCTTGAATAAAAATCTGGGACTGCTAGTAGTTTTGAATAACCATCTGCTGAAACTTGGATAGGAAATCGCTCTGTCTCATGCAAATAGAGTTTCGAGTTAGAGCGAGACAGAGCGAATTATTAGTCGTGTCAATGTGATATTGTCAAGCGATTTTTGTCTCCCAGTTGAATGTTAATTATCAAGGTATGTAGCATTTCATGATGAGTCAACATCTGTTAGCGAGAACTCTGTGCTTAGTGAATAGCTCACCTCAGCTTAATCGGTATTTATGTGTTGGTATAGCTCAGCTAACTTTCTCTCTGGCAACTTACTTCGTTACTCAAAACAACGTCATCAACATCGATTCCAAAGGCATTAACAGTAGATGTCAACACCATAAAAGCTCTGCGATCCCTTGGTTGATTGTTCTGTTCCAACGGCTCATAGTCAGTGAATCACGGTTTTGGACTGTCCAACGCCAGATCAGGGGATGCAATACGTTTTTTCAGACACTGTCTGCTAAATGAAGGTTTGGGTTTAGAAACATCACTATTGTGTGGATCACTTTCAGAGTCATTACTCTCACTATAAGAACTCGACCTAAATTTTAACCTAATAGACATTTCTTCCTTCTTTTTATCCTCACGCTTTTTTGTGTTTTAAATTTCTCGTTTCTTTTCCGTTTTCTAGCTTCTCTAGAAAGAACTATTCTATCAACTGCGCCTAAACGCCACGTCTATCTTTCTCTCATTAAGTTGCAAGAAATATTTTATCGTCTTCAACCGTAATCTTTTTCAGTGCATCTTTGTGAGCAAAATCTAAAAGGTATTTTAAACCCTCCTTAAATGCATTTTCACTTTTTGTTTGAGATGCACTCTCTCTCTTTATTTGGATTTCTGTATTGATCTGTACTTGTCATGCAAGCTCACCATTTTTTTTAACAATGTTGGGTTTTGCTTTTGTTGGAATATTTACTCTCCTACAAATGGAACATATTTCATCCGAAACAAAATGATGTGCTTCTCTTGCCTTGTACTTTTTCAACGCGAGAGAAAACACACTCCGCAGAACCACTTCGATTGAAGGCAATTTGCTATCACTAATATGATCGACCGGTTGACCAATTACTTTTTATAATTAACTGCCATGAATACGAATTTATATTACCAAGAACAGACACAAGTGGGTGTTATCGCAACTGAGTCTAAACAGTAACTTGCAACGAGTCCTACCCGCTCGAGTTGACAATTTCAGTCGTTTGGTGACAACACTAAATATGCTATAATTTTTCTGAAATTTTCTGAATTTTTTCTGAAATAATTGCTAAAAAATATTTATAATAATATCTTTAATTAATATGCCTTCACCCAAAAGCAAAACTGAAAATAAACTAAATTTTCACTGAGAATAAATTACACTGGCCAACAAAGAATTTGCGGTAAAAAAGCTAACATACTATCCACTGACTAAGAAATTTAATGTATACGACAAACCCTAATATACTTAGCACGAATAAACTGCTAGCGGGCTTTACCTTCCACACTTAACAACAGAAAGTAACTAACATACATACAAAAACGTAACTACTCACAATTTTTCATGCATATCTCTAAGCATGTTTAATTTTTACATGTAATTCTTTAACATTATCAGATCATATCCTAACCTAACTATGTAATGAACTAAGAATAACTGACACACACACACACACACCACACACACACACATACACAGGAATATATGCTAACCGTAACCAAGTTTTCACATTAATAAGCTAAACATCAGATCACCTAACTAATAATAAATTACAACGACAATACCTAACAACGACTTAAGCATGAAGAAACAGCCAACATTATAAATAATCTTCCATACTTACAGCAGTAAAGAACTAACATAGCATACAAAAACGTAATCCTACTCACACTTTTCTCATACATGTCTTTAGGACGACCGGGGCGGAATTTTCCGGGGCGGTTTAGCTAAAATTAAAAATGTACAGTCAAAAACACTGAAAGTCTTACAACTTAGGATGAAAATTAAATTAAGTTCAAATTAATTAATACATTTAATTATTTAAAAAGCAATACATTTAATTAATTCATTTAAATAAAATTTTCGAAAGAAATTTTTAAAAATAATTTGATTTGCAGACTAATAATTGTTGATTATATATATTTATATATATATATATATATATATATATATATTATATATAATATAATATATATATATATATATTAATATTATAATATATATAATATATTATATATATATATATATTCATTAAATAAATAATTTGAAAAGAAGATTTCGGAAAATATTGATTTTCTTGAAAGATATTTACTTAAATAAATAAAATACATTAATATTTTAAATCAATTATTTATTTCCTTTTCCGAATTCTTTTGATATCAAATTTCGAATATTTTATGTTAAAACTTGGAAAAATTATTAATTTCGGCCTCAATTTTATTGAAATCTTGATAAATATAACTGTGCACAGTTTTTTTAGTTAAAATCGGCGACACACCACACACGCTAATACTAATATATATATATATAAAATATATATAAATATATATTATATATATATATTATAATATATATATATATAATATAATATATACGTATATAAGTTATATAATATATATGTAGGTTTAAATTATCTTCCTATTTATATATACATATAAATTATATTATATATATTTATTAATATATATAAATAATGAAATATATATATATATATATATTATTATATATATAGTATATATATATATATATATATATAATATATATTATATATATATTCATATAATAATTATATTTATATTATTATATTATTAATTTTACCATTCAGTCTACATATTTTTCGCTAGATTAAATTTTCTTCAGCAGTTCTGGAGACAATTCAAGTCCATGGTAGAACTCCATGAATGGCTGATCAAAATTATTTTGGTAGTAAGAATTCCATTCAGAGTATGTAGGTTAAAGAAGATCCAATATGGGGATTTTGAGTCTCCATTTACCCCTTACCTAAAATTGGACTTGAAATTCATTATTTTCAGACAATTTTGATCGGAAAAAGCAAACCGCAGCTTTTGTTTACCCCTAAGAACGTCATTTTGGTGAGTGTCTGTCTGTATGTCATTGTTTCGGCGTTTCATTTTTCAGAACCAATTTTCTTGATATTTTTTTTCCGTATTCACTTCTACAATTTTTTTCGAAGTGACTTCAAAACTTGAAAGATACATAGGATGTCTATTTCGCATAAAATGTTAGAAGTAGCTTTTTTGATTTTTGGAAAAATTGTGCTCGCAATCTGAAAAAGGAGTAGGTTTTGAAAATTCGACATTGCTGAGCACAATTTTTCCAAAAACTCAAAAAACTACCGGAAAACAAATGCGAGTTATAACCCTTGTTGTAATTTAGAGTTTTTCATTTCGAAAAAATGTGAAAGTTATACGAAAAATAGTCAAAAAATTGGGTTCGGAAAAAAGGAAAACGGCCAAACAATGACTACAGACCAAAAAAAAAAAAAACACCCGAAAATGAAGGTTTTAGAGGTTAAAAAAAAAGCTGCAGTTTCTCTCTTCCCCATCAAAATTGTCTGAAAATTAAGAATTTTTATGTCCATTTTTAGGTGGGCTAAAATGGGTCCCAAATCTCAATATTGAAATCCTGTCCTTGAGTGATTTTTCAGAAGACCAGATTTTATTTACATGACGAAAACGCATCTTCTTTGGAGGCATGTTCCAGGAAGGCAAGGATATATTGAACTTAATGCCGACAAATGATTGATTAAATATTACGATTCTTAAAAAAATAAATACGCTCACCACCGTATCCTGTCTGTTACTAGATTCGAAGCATTCCATTCATCTACTTTCTCGTCTATATATTTGGTCGAACACGCAAACTCTCAACAAATCTGAATCATTCTTGCGTTCAAAAACCTCTTTTTTTCTGACGCAAAATCCATCGTTTTAAATTTTAGAACCAGACTTGGATTTTCCTTAGCGAAACCATCCATTAAATTCAAAATACTGATATGTAAACTGACCACTATAAAGATTCACTTCAAACAGTATTAAAAAAATCCACAACTATCTTACGTCTTTGCCTCAGAAGGAATTTACTCCCTCTTTCTACAATAGCTTGCTTATAGCCCTCAACGAATTGGTTAAAAACACATGGTCCTCCGACTGTAATGTTTCTTCATATGGATATTTTAGCAAATACTCCTCTTATGCTGAAAATATGTCCTCCTTCCAATCTCATAACAACTTGTGAAAAGAAGCGAGCCTGGGAACATGAAGGAAATTGAAAACCATACTTCAGCAAAGGATTTCAAAAAACACATTTTCAAAAACCTCTGACATTTGTTATGACCTGTCAAAGATGATTTCAATTCCAGGAAAGAGTTTATAATTATTATTAACTATTTTATAAATTATTTGAAAAGGGAAAAATAGCTGTATCTCTCTGGAAAAAAACTTTTTCAGAAAAAAAACACGAAAACATTTTTCTATTTTAAAGAAGTGGGACAGGGTCGAAAAAGCGAGACTGTCCTGCCTAAAAGCGGGACTATGGTCACTTTAACTAAATACCAAAAAAAAATTAGATCTATATTTAGGATGTTTTATTTATTTGCTATCAAATTTATAAACAAAGAGTAATGAATTAAAATATATTTTTAATTGTTTGATTTAACCCTCTATATTATTAGTTAAATTTACAGTAACCCCGTAGAAACTCCCGTTTTTGCGCTAACTTTTGCCGGGCCGGCCCCGTCGTTACACATGTCTTTAACATATCAAATGTTTAATCTTACATAATATAGTAATATACAAAGATTTATCGTATCCTAACCTAACTACTGTAATGAACTAAGAATTAAAATCACACACACACATCCACAAGCTACACACATACACCAAACACACAGATGTCAATATTTCCAACTAACAAAGTTTTCCATTAATAAAGCTAACATAGCCTGAACTAACAATATAATGTACAACGACAACCTAGACATACCTGAAGCACGAAGAAACAGCTACATTAACAAATTGCCATACTTAACAGCAGTAAAGTAAATAACATAGCCATACAATAAACGTAAACCATTTCACACTTTTCATGCAGTCTTTATAACATATCAATGTTACTGTAGCATATATCGTGAGTTTTGGTGGTGGGGTGAGGTGTTAGGTGTGTGTGTTGTGGTGTGTGTGTGTTTCTGTGGGCATTTATCTTAGTTCATACAATAGTTTAATTAGTATACCGAAAATCTTGATAAATGTTACTTGATAATGTTAAAATTAACAACTCGATAGTTAAAGATAGCAGGAAAAAATTGTGAAAGTTTACGTTTTTATTGTATGTAGTTACTTTACCTGTTAAGGTTGGATATTTTTACTCATTAGCAGTTTATTCGTTGCTTAAGGTTATGTTAGGTTTGTCGTTGTTATATTATAATTCTTAGTTCAGGTGAATCTATGTAGCTTTATTAATGTTGAAAACTTTGTTACGTTAGGATAATTCCTGTGCTGTATGTTGTGTCTGCGCGTGCGCTTGTGTGTGTGTCGTGTGTGTGTGTTGTGTGTGCTATTCTTAGTTCATTACAATAGTTAGGGTAGGATATGATAAATTTTTGTTAAATGTCACGATGTTAATGTAAAATTAAATTGTATGATTAACTATAGTATTTAAATGTGAATAGGGTACGTTTTTTGTATGCTATGTTGAGTTACTTTACTGTTGCTAAGTGTGGAACTTTGTTAATGTTAGCAGTTTATTCGTGCTTTAGGAATGTTAGGTTTGTAGTTGTACTTTATATTTTTAGTTCAGGTTATACTATGTTAGCGTTATTATTGTGAAAACTTTGTTACGTTAGCATATGCTCGTAGATCAGTGTATAAAGAACTTGATTTTAAGTTATGTTTATCCAGAATTATACTCGAAATGTGATTCTATTCAAACGATCAAGAGATCACAGGATGGTGGTAGGTGGGGCGGAGGGGAGGGGAGGGTTGTTTGATTTACTGCTTTACTGCTTTAGTGTGTGTAAAGAGGAAAATTGTTTACGTTATAAACATGAAAAGCATAAATTTTTTTTTATTAAAAACAAAATGTTTTAAGCAAATAAATTAAAAAATAATAAAAATTTGAAAATAAATTAAAAATTAAATTTAAAAAAAAATAAACACAAAAGATAAATGTAAAATGAAACTTACAAAATAAAAATAGCAAACATATATTTTAGAGGACGTTTATAAAAAGAAAACTAGATTTTTAAAAATAGAAAACGGGATTTATCTTTCG
>JABUQX010011269.1:0-43084 GCA_015478945.1 Trachelipus rathkii | reverse complement strand
CTTGATATCACGTACCTAATTGTTCTTTATTATATAATATTGATTAAGTCATATATATATACTATAATATTATAACTAATTTACTTCTTAACTATTTATGTTCTTCAATATTCAATTAGATACAATCTTCTCTATAAATGATGAATAGTTTTAAATTTGTTACACATTATATTACGTTAGCTGCTGAAGCTATTGAGCCTTAGATAACTGCTTCTGTAGGATCTCTTTAATTTCACTCTTGATATCGTACATCCATATTAAAACTGAATCTCTCAGTGGAATTTCCATTTTCGGAGCATGCGTTTATTCTTTAACATTTTCTAAAAATCATCAATCTTATTTAGATAAAATGAGATTATACAAATTTGCTTCGCACCTCCAATCAACAAGCTTACTTCACGGAATGGAAATGTTTTTCTATAGCTTTCATAATTTGAAAACTTGTTCTCTCTCATGACTAGTAGAACGCTTGTAACGATGAAAAAACAAAATTTTTTTAACGAAAGGTGCTAGGACTTAATTTATATGATTTGATGTTTTTTTAACTTCATCGAAATATTTAGATAAATTTTGATTGCAAAGTTCACTGATTTTAATTAAATATCCAATTAATATAAATCAATATGCGGCATTTGAAAGAGCGCTTAGTCATTTAAAATGCATTAGCGATACTCCATTTTACTATCTATCTATATTACTTATATATATAAATATAATATACTTTATATATATATATAATATATAGTAGTTATATATTACTTACTATATATATATATATACGCTTTATCATATATTCATATCTATATAATTATAATATATATATATAATACCATACTATTAATAATATATATATAACCTTTTCATAAACCAGTCCTCAAAAAAAAAAAAAAACAAATTGTACCTCCTATCACTCCGACGAACTCCTGGCTTTGTGAGAGTTTTCTAACAGAGTTCAAGCATCTTCCAAAGAGGAAGATGAAGGGGACATTCGCAAGTAGGGGAGGGCGAAGCCAAGAATTCGCCATCCAGCATCCCTCCGACTAGCATCATGTACTAGTCGCCACAACTCCGAGCAACTGGCCAACCACACACCGAGCTTCTGTGTGAATAAGTGCACTGCGATCGATCCCGTCGACCTCAACAGGAAAAGCGTCCTCGCATCAAGGAGACGATTTCCAGCAGAAGAGAACTCCATTAAGTCACAGCCATATAACCTCCCACAGAGTGGTCATCAAGCACGACGTACCACCACCGCAAAAAAACTGAACCGTTCCCACTCCCTGAGAAGTATGGCCGCGATCGTGGAGAAGTGAGGTCTTTAATTTAAATTAAAATGCCTAATCAATTATAGATTAACTTTTATAACCAATCTCAGGTGTTGTTCAGGAACCATGCCCTAGGTAAGATAACCAAAGAAGGTGGAGGAGATATATATAATCAATATTATATATTATAATATACTATACTAATATAATATAATAAATAGTATAAATATATATATTATACTAATATATATATATATATAATATATGTTAAAGAATTAAGTCAATTAATTAAATAGGTTTAAATTAATAAATGTATATCAAACGAAATACAGAATAAAATTACATTTTAGAGCGAAGCGAAAAAAATTAAAAGTATTTTTTTTTTTTTTTTTGTATTTACTACCCAACTACTTTTTGCCTCCGTGCGTTAACGCGCCATTAAATATGGAATGGCGCTCGACGTCTCTGCACGATTGGGATAATCTGCCCTTCACCCCTACTAAATTGAAAGACACTCCCACATACATTACTCACATAAATTTCTTATCAAGTTAAAAAATGACTAATGGGAACTAACTTTTATATACGTTATGAAATAAACATAAAAATATGTATAATATTGAAATATGGTCATTTTAACAATTTTCATAATCATTTTAAGGCAACAAAACCCTTACATATTAAAATCGCGTATATTAATTTCTATTACCTCACATATATATATAAATAAATACTTAATATATAAAATATCATAAAGCACTATCACGCCAAAAACTATTCAAATACAGGATCCAAAGATATCTTGAAGAAACCTAAGTAAAAACACACAACATTGACTCAACTAAATATGAAAACGTAAAACCATTAAACTATAAAAAGGATCTTATATACTACTAATTATAAACTCCTTCCACGATATTAGCTCCCCTTCTTACCGTACGAAAACCCCTAAAAAATGCCTGCCCAACAATAAGGAATTTTATTTAGACAATTTTGGGCAAGTGCACCCCCCCTGCCTACGCCCATGTATATAGCGGTAAGTAGGGGCAACACTCCATCGAGGGTAAAAAGCGCACCATGCCACATTTCCTTAGATATAAAATAGAATCCCACGAATGGCCGACACCACTGATACGCCTTTAGATAAGATCTTAAGAAAACTACACAAGTACATTAAAAATAACAAAAGTAAAACTTGCTTCTTGTCTGTTGACGTTTTACATTTAAATACTCTTCTATTATGCATTACGTGAATATTTTTTTGTGATTCCTTACGTCAGAAAGAACAGCCTACGATCTATTTCCCATTCTCTCTTATCATCCTCTTGGGAATCAAAAGTTTCCGTTGAAATAATTATATATAATGCACGCACTAAAAAACTACAGCCCGCCTACCGCACTATCGCTTATCAGACAATCCTATATAAATAGATATTAAAATATTCATATAATATATTGTATCATTACTATTTCATACTTTATAATATACCTATTACTTATAAATAATACTAACTGTCTATTATATTATATATAAATATATAATAATATATATTCTACTTAATATTTATCATTTATTATATTATTTCACAAAATATATTTAAAGTAACATTATATATGTTTTAATATCATTATTAAGTTAGAATAGAGCCTAAATAATATTTTATGAACTATTCCACTGGGCCTAAACTATATGATATATGTGAGTAACTCCACTAGCATTATCTCATACAATTTTTAACAAAATAATTTTTTACCAAAGATAACATCCAAATTCTTCCACTCAACCCATCAAAGCCGATCATCCGTGAAATGTTACAGCTGTCGTCACCATCACATAGCAGCCTGAAGATTAAAAAAAAAATTTTTACACCGAAGTGAGCTTATTTTTATGATTTAGTTTTGTAACTCAATTTAAATTTACGTTCCTGTCCAGCGTCAAAAAATAGATAAGATTCAATATAAATCAAATTATGCTTGGCATTTAAAAACCTCAATGTGTCAATAACACATAATGCATACTCCATTATTTGTAATTTAAAATAAATCGTGTGTTTGTGTTTAAATATTATACATACTACCTTAACCAATATATATATATAATCTAATAAAATTATATATATATAAACTATAACAAAAAAAAAAACTAAAAAAATCCTAAAAAAAAACAAAAACAAATTACCCATTCACCGACGAAACTCACCGTGGTGTGAATGTATCAACCAGAGTCAAGCATCTACAAGGAGAAAGTATGAAACAGGACAATTGGCCAGATATGTGGAGGAAGAGGCAAACCCATCAAGCACCCCCGAATCGAGCAATCATGAATTCGCAAATCAACCCCGAACGCTGTCTCTATACCACACCACACCCAAGGAACTTACTTACTTGTATATGCCACGGATCCCAAATACCCACGTCAGACCTCCAAACAGCAGAATGACAACGCGGTCATCGCAAATCAAATGATACTATTGCCCAATCGAAAACGACAACTCATAATTATAGTCAAGAAAGCACCATGAAGTAGACTCTTCTTCCAAATACTAAGTGCTCATCATGCATCTGACGACGGAGACGAGACAAGGACAAAAACTATATCTCCTTCGACACACCACTTTGTTACGCATGAGCTACGCCGAACAGGCCAGCTATTTAGGGGATGATATGTGCATTGCGTTAATGACAAATTTCATAAACCACAATGCTCTTAATGCCCAACAAATATTAATAGCCTTATGTTCGTCCCTAATAACCATACCTTCCGACCGCTTGTTCAAAGGCAACACCAAGTAAATTTTAATTATCAACCATGTAGGCGATTACGAGTCATAATGAAAACGATTGCGCTAAATAATTACATCTCTGACCACAATGAGCAACTGATTCCCTTCCAGCATTAAGAAATTTAATATATTAGCTCTATCAATAACTTTAATAAGATTTAGACATCTATGCATGTGATTATCATAAATAGATGTTGATCATAATAAAAAAAATAGGAGACAATTACACCATATTTCATTAATTCAATATATAAATCAATTCAGCTAAAATTATATATATAGATTATCAAGCTTACTGTACGTATTTGGGATAAACACTACGTGAAAGACAACCTAATAACGCACAGGATATGTAGCAGCCTAAATAAAAATTAAACAATATTCAAAATATGTCAAATGAATACAGAATACCGAACAAAGAACAAAGCATAGTAAAACATAAGCATCCTATAAGGGTTTAAGGAGCGGTTCCGACACGCGAAAGAAAAATTAAAAAAAGTAACTTTTGTTATTTTTCTTGTCAGACACACGACTGCGCGGCTATGATACTCAATATTGCCAGGAAAAATGAAGAGTCACACATGAACACAGGCTATGCTGATGTCAATATCACGTATTTTATATATATCTATAATAGGTTAGGGAAAATTCCTATGAGGAACACTTCACAAATAAGGTTAGGTGTCTGGTTAATCAACAAAATTTTGCTTATAAGAAAGAGATATATAATTAAATAAAATAAAATAAATAGAAGAATAAACCAGAATTACAGAAAAGATGAATAAAATCAAAATAAACATATAAACAAAGCCAGTAAAATTCACACTAAATAAAAGTGAAATAAATAAATCACAGAAAATATAAATAAAATTAATGGTATATAAATCTATTAGTATACAAAGTTATCATAAATAATAAAATAAAAAATATAAACAAAATAACTAAAAAAATAAATATAAATCAACACAATTAAATATTTATCATATGATAAAATAATCTAAATGATACCTAAATAAATCTTAATAAATATTTACATTAAAATATTAAAAATAGTGAAAATAAATTAAAATTATCAAATAAATTAAAAAAAAAAGAAAATATTAAATAAGTTTACTTGGGCACTTCAAGAAATGGAATATCTAAAAAATATCGATATATTCGTTGCACTTTATTTTTTTACCCATCCACTAAGGCAAACCAAGTGAGACAGGATAATCTAAGTGGCTAGATATATTTTTTTAAACGAGTCTTTAACCTCACGCAAGCAGTTTCACGTTTACGAGTTCACTATTTGCATTAACCTATATCCTTACTCTTACGAGCCACACTTCTTCCGGCGGGCTAATTCACTATCCCTACCATCCCTGAAGCGAAAAGGTAAAAAACCCAAAGTCCGCCTCAGATTAATACCTACTGCCATACCATCACGCTATGCCAACGCCTTCTCAGCACGTCGAGATCTCCCTGATTAACACAAAAAAACTATCAAAATTCCTCTTTTCTCCGTCTCTTCATTCTATCGCTAAACAAAAACTTTATACTACGCAACCAATACATCAAAAATGATCATACAGATAATAGCTATCGTTCATCACGGACATTCTTCCTTTGAAGTTTCTTTTACCTTTTTAGAAATCCTTCCTGTCTGGGAACTTCAACATACCATTCGCTCTTTTCTACCTGCCGAAGTCCGTCTTGAGGACACATCAAACGTTTTACACCTTGTTCCCATAACAATAAACACTCTCATACTCTACGCTTTTCAACTTTTCTAGATGTAATAGGAACTC
This sequence comes from Trachelipus rathkii, assembly GCA_015478945.1. Classification (NCBI taxonomy): domain Eukaryota; kingdom Metazoa; phylum Arthropoda; class Malacostraca; order Isopoda; family Trachelipodidae; genus Trachelipus; species Trachelipus rathkii. The sequence continues at coordinate 37,246 of JABUQX010011269.1, read as the reverse complement.
TCGTTCTCTGACAATTTCTTCAGTAGAATTGCAAATACGCACGAGATAGTTCTATCTTTGACGCTTGAAAGATAAAAAACAAAGGACGATACCAGAATCATTCACGAAGGAGATTGAATCTTCATGAAATGGTGTTCAACATGATCTTGCACGGAAACTAACAATAAGTGAGACCTCGCTCAGAGTGGTCTGTCAACTAGAAATTCCCATGTTTCGTTATATTCCCATCTCAAGACCCAAAGTTCTTTTATTCTCCACTCTTCGGGAGACTATATCACATCTTCCACGTAAATATGAATTTCTAGGACAAACCAAACTATCACGCAATGTTTTAATTGTGTTATCAAACTATTTTGAGCACAATCTGAAACATTATCACCATACAATTTAATGAATATCAACCTATAATACATATATATACTACTACTTAATAATATATAATCATATCAACTATAGATACATCATGAGCTATCATAATATATATAATATAATATATATATCATATTATAATATTTTGATAGAACAATACTAAATATGTACAGCGAATCCCTAACTTTAAATCAACCAGGTTATTAATTATTAGCATCTCGGGAGCTGTATCACTTCCTCTTACGAATCAGATAACATTTTTCCTTAGGGAAGAATACATTCCAATTTGATCTCGAAAACCTCTCCATCAATGAAATGATTATGTAGCTGAAGTTTAAATAATAAGAAAATATATTGAGTAAAAAAGAATAACTCAATTCACCATTTTTTCCTTATACTACATCGCCACAAGTCTAAGCAATCCTCGGAGTTTATATCTTCCTCGAAAGCGCAGAACAGACCATTTGTGGAAAATTATGTTAACCAATCAAATCTAACTTCTAAATCGAACCAGTTATATTACTTATATCGAAGACGCTTAAATCCGACTCCTCAATTTCTTGTACATCCAACTCTGATTCGACAATTCCTGACTTAAATAAACATTACAGTGAACAAACAAGATCACCACTAACAATACACCCACAGTCCTTAGAGAGGAAACCATAAATCCTGAATAGATACCTTCCATAAGCAGATTAAGCTCGTTCGCCGATAAAGTTTTATCTGATGACAAAAGAAAACAAGGACCGTAAACCAGATTTGATTCAAAGATAAATCATGAATGGTTTCAAAAGACTTAGACAAGAAACAAGTACACATATTCCTCGCGAATAAGCTGACTATGTTCGAGCCTTTCCAATTACTGATAGCCAAAGGATGTAATGACGGAGGACCACAGAGAGTATAACTTGAAAATGCAGGGCCACGACAGTTTAAGCAGAATCACACCTCCTTTGTTTACACGCACTTTTTGTGAGAGAAAACGCCGCCTCTGCAACACGTTTCCCAAAAGTTTCTTTTAACCGGGGCACCACCGTTAATGCTTATTCCCTTGAGAATTTGATCTACAGCTATTAAATCGTGTCAGAGTTCTTATCACCGTGGCATCGAATTCCTATCGGCAACCAAAACCTCAGGACTCCATGTTCACTGGCTCGTTCTTTAATGTTCGTCGTTGACCAGACAAAAAAACAAATTTCGTTGAGGAAGATTCTCCGGTGTCACCGCCAATCTTCAAAAACTCTTTCCTTTCGTTCATTTCGTTAGGCCACAGCGAGATTTTGGCTGTGTTTAACAAATAGCAAAAAAAATTAATTTAAATTTAGGCAAAAAGTTTTTTTATTTATTACATATTAAAAATAATAAGAATAATAATAATTAATAATAATAATAATAATATAATAATAAAATAATAAATAATAAGAACTTAAAATAATAATCCTTTCTATGGTATATTGGTAATCACCAATTTTAAAAGAAATCAAAACCACCGCCATAAACCAATTGTGTAACAATCTGTTAAAATAAACAAAAACATCAAACTCTATACTAAAAAAACAAGACCAAAAAGAAAACACAACTTGCCAACAATCAACTGAAATAGGCATAATATTATTACTTTTTTAAAACATCACAAAATACAAAAAAAGGACTTCAGATAGTCTGTCCAGGCTGTGATGTGTTGCGGCATCCCACTATGGATTTTTTCGGCTCAGCCGCCCCAACCCGGAAACATGGATAATTTTCTTTAATTTTTGGCCAATTTTCACCCCAGAATAAAAAAAAACAAACTCAGCTTTTCTTACCCCTTAAAAAATGTTTTGTTTTCACGCGTTTTTCTGAGTCTGTTGACCTACTTATTATTATTTATTTTGACTAAAATTACCTCTTTTACATTATTCAACACCTAAGATTTCAAAATAGCCTTTTATAACTAAATAATTTTCCGTAAACGTATTAATATAAAACTTACTCCATAACCTAAATCGACCTATAAATAATAGAAAGGAATGTTTAAATGCCAATGTGGGTACCTGGCTGGAATCTTTCATTCTTTTTATGTCTAAAGCCAAAAAAAAAAGTTTATCGGTATTTGAAAATGTATGTACCTATACACACTGTATAGTTTTGCTAGGCTTTCTCTTCCTGTAGGATTGAATAAAAAGAGTATGTTTCGATCCAAACTGCATATTGCTTCTTACAAACATAAGTTACATAATATTCTTGAAATGCTTTAAATTATCTTTTGTTTCCACAACTTAATTTACCTGTTCTGCTTATTCATCACCTAACTCTACTAACTATCTTTGCATGCGTAAACAATACAATTGTTACACTTTAATTTCATTACTACTACTATATATAGTTTCCTGTAAGTCATATTTATTATAATTGCTGTTAATGAAAGTCTACAAACTATCTTTGCCCAACAAAAATGATATAAAAAAGTTAAATCTTGCCTACAAATTTTAAGTCTAAATATATTATGATTTACAGACATAATAAACGAAAAAAAAAAATACCATTGCTAGGGAAAATATAACCAACAAATGCGATGGCTTCACTCGTACTTTTTTTCGATCAATAATAGATACATCATGGCTATTATTTATAAGCTTTAGGTAAATGTAAAAAAATTCGCTAATTGCTTTAATTTGTTTATTAGTCTAGGCGTAGTGCATGCCATCACAGTCCATAAAGTATAAATGGCCTTCTTAAAGTGCATCTAATAGGTTAAGTGACAGATTTTCGATATACATTATGCGTTAGCTATAAACCGAAAGGAACAAAGGGAGTAATGAATGATAATGAATGATAATCATACGACATAAAAAAGAACAAACAAAAACAAAAAATGGAGTGATATGATAGGTTCAGATTATTGGGAAAAAGTAAACTAGTTTTGAATGAAATAAACATGGTTCGAAATAAAAGGGAAGAGAGGTTTTAAATAGTTTAAAGATTTTGGATAGAAATGTGGTACAGGGAAATAATTAGTCACTGACCTTGATATTTATAATTTGGAAACAAAATATTTTTTTTTAATTAATGATATCTATTTAATAATTGTTACCTAAATCTGAAACCAGCTTCAGTGAAAACCTTTATCCTATTTCTTTCTGTCTTAACCAAATTTAAATGACTATACGATTTAAAAATCTTTTCTCTATACATGTCACTTTTATATTGAATCAATACCTTAATTTGAAACCAACAGAACTCTGAGATATTAAAATGACCCATCGCTTGCCTTTCTATCGCCAAATATAAGATGAATTGTCCCGTTAATATCAAAGATGTGTTCTGTTACATAAGAGCCACACTAGCTCCAGTTTGCTCAATAGCTAGATAAGACTAAAACATGGTTACTAAGACGTTGTAAGACCGCTGCACAGAAAATAAGTAGTAACATTATAATTAATATTTGTTCTCTATAGAGAATTCGATCAGTGACCTCTACCACAAATACTACTACCAATGCCATATTTTCTACTATATCTTCAATGAATGTTATAAATAGAAATATAATTTGCGATAAATTAAGTGAAATATTTGGAAGAAGGATTCAATATTAAAATAATTATAGGGTAGTCCACAATTTTACATTCCTTGAGATTGCTTACAATTTTTTGTGATTAGTAGATGATAGAGGGCTTATCATACTAACTATGACATATTAGAGATTCCTCTATCATAAGGCTATTAAATTTAAATGAGTCTACCTTCTGTGAAGGCTTTTATAATGCAACCATTAATGCAGAGTGACCTTCTGGCCATGTATTCATTAATGAGTCTTTATCTCTCGTACACTGACCACTTGATGAGATAATTCTCTAGTATGTAAAGAATATTATAGTACTGAAAGAAGCCTAGCTAGAAATGTGAGACAAAGAAAAGAATGTCGACATAGAACTTTAATTTGGCTAAAGCTAATGATCCTTCTTATATATCTTATATATCATCTCTATCTATAATATCTGCATAAGAGTCTAATTCAAATATATATCTGGAATTAAATAATATTATAATAGATCTTTTGATTTAATTTATCCCCTTGCTAGTAGTGGTAGTCGAGGAATATAGTACACCATCACTTTATAGCTTAGAATAAACTAACCTAATAAACTAACCAGATTACACCAAGTTGCTATATCTATCTCTTGTATGTCGTGCATCCTGTTGCCCGGTTTTCCGTACCCTTCAACTAATTATTCACACCCTTTGATAAATTAAATATTACCATTTGCACAAAAACTCTTTAATTTTCATAACGATTTGTAACTTTCTCAATGATTTGGGGGACGTTTTGCTACTAATTCCGTCCTACTACACCCACCCATGGCGACGACCGGGCTCCTCCAGGTAAAGAGATCCACTCCACGGAGGGGATGAGGGACGCTGACGTAGAAATAAGTCGGGTGCTGGACAAACCACCGTCTCAGAGTGCTGAGGCTAAAGCGGCCCACTGCCTAATGATTCTGTAGGTATATAAAAAACACAGAAGAAATTATACAAAATATAGATCATATAAAGCCTTCACTACATAATTTACGCCTTCCCACAAGCTCTATATCGCTCATTAGTTAATCTGTCCTATTTAATAATAAACAAATACCATGTCATAGTTTTTCTTGATACTATCATGGATCAACCGCGTCGTAGATGTGCTATACAAAATCCTGATTACCTATATTAGCCTTTTCTATTATAATTTTAATTACTTGAATATTTATATTTATGGATGAACTCGATCCAAGAACAATAAAAAAAAATGAAATCGTCTGTTTCACTTTAATGTACGTAATATTCCCATTTCTGGATCAACACTCGGTACGCTTGCGTGTTGACGGCTACAAACGATTTCGGCGTAGAAAGATTATGAATTAAATTTCTATTTGCTTTTTAGAGTTGGAACAGTAAATTACGTAGTTCAGTTCGATCTGAGACTTATACAAATCAAAAACACAGTATCTTCTTATGTTGATCTACCATGATATAATTCTTTTAATATATCTATACCATATTATATATTATATACCCTAATATATTAGCTATATTTTATATTATTAACATATAATAATAAATACATAATAGTACTAATAATTATAATTAAAGTCTAAAATTATAGGATTTAGGTCTATACAATTAATATATAATATATTATATTTATAAATTAAATACTAATATTTTAATATATAATTATATTATATATTCATATATATAATATCATTATATTATTCATAATTATATTATTATAATCATATCATAATAATTTTAATTAACTTAATATCATAATCATTAATTAAATATATAAACGTATTACTTATTATATTATTATTATTATAATATATAATTAAATACATAAATATATACAAATAGTATATATAATTAATTACATAATAATTATTAAATATAATATATAATAATGATATCAGTAATAATATATATAATATTATATATAATATAATACTATATTAAAATTTATTATATTAACCTATATATTAAATTATATATAATTCAATATATATAATATATATTATATAACTTATAATATATAATATGAATATTATTATATTTAATAGAGAGACACATTCTTTTGATTTATGTTATAAAAAATTTAAGTCGAAGAAGCAGAAGATGAGCCTAGATAAGTTTTTGAAACTCCATACCAATCCGGTAAATTACAAACATAGAACTATGCCGAATATCACGAATATATTGCATTCTAGCAATTGAGCCTTTAAGCATTATTACAGAATTAATATATTACTCAATTTTTTTAGTATAACAAACATATGACCACCATATAATCAAACTCCAACCCCAACCAACAGAACACAATCCTGTGAGGTGAAATAATGTTTAACATTAGTTAAAATGGTCGTGACCAATCTTCCAGCCAACGAGCACCACACTCGCTTGAACGGATTGGAAAAAAACCGAAATTGTTATTAAGCGGACGGAAGCTGTGCAGCCTTACATTTTAGTGAATTTCAGGCTTTTATTTTTTTTTTTGTTGTTAAATTTCTTGTCAATTTATTAAAGTCGTTTTCCAGTAATTTAATCCGCCAGTATGCGCGTGCTCAAAACACTGCCACATACTCAAAGAGTAAACTACTGCTATTAAGAAATAACTTAAATATATACAATTCCAATACCCATGCCCAGGCATTTAGAAAGTAGCGCTGCTCCATGTACAGATTTTATTACTAACAATGCATCGCTAAGATCTTATGCTTAGACTACCTTATTTGTATAATAACATACTAATACGCCTGTAGCTTATTCTTAAATTGATTTCTTTTGCAATAACATAGTTCTAACTTAACAAAATATAATCGAAAGCAAATACTATTTAATTGTATATAAATAGTGTATATTATTAAGTATTAAAAGGCTACATATACTATATGTAATTTAATAAATCAATAACTCCCTATTTACTATTCAAGTTAAAGTGTATTTCCTTTTAAACAATTCATTATATTTTTATATATATACTAACATATAAATATATATATACGATTTATAAATTCTATCTAATTTTTTAACTATGATAAACGTCTCGCCTAACTTACTGATAAGCTCGCAGAATCAGAATTGAATACGACATATAGTAAAGGACAAAAAAGAATTTGACGAACTTCTGAACTAAGAACACACTTTTTATTTTTCACCCGACAGAACTCCGTGCTTTGAGAGTTTATCAACCAGCAGTTCCCGACCAGTCTTCAAAAGGAGTGAATGATAGAAGAACCCTTCATGATAGTGTGTTGACATTAACACACCAGACTAATCAGTGCTAGAGAATCAAAGCATTAAGAAGTAAATACCTAAGAAAGACCTATAAAGATCGACACAACATTCCACTCCAGCCACCGACCCATGACACTGCATTTTCAATCAGAGCAGTATCTAGTCAATCAATGTAATGCGGCACAATCACCCGCTACACATGCTTGTGTGCCAACAGTTTCTTAACAAACCGAAATCCTTTTCCACATCTGCCTCACTGTGCGATTATACGTTCTATCTTGAGCGATCTCTGATTTCAAGTCTATGTTAACACATTCAACGAGTACCCATCTGCGAAGCTGTGTGAAGTTGGCCAAGTTCCTCGGCATCACAGGAGACGATTGTTCCAGCGTAGGAGTAGATCGTGTCACGGTCATCAATTTAATGATAACATGTTAGCCTCCATGTGATAGATTGGCTGGTGTCTATGTTACTCCATATTTGTCGGACACACTTGAGATAAGATCAATTCCGAGCACATCCGACGACCATCGTAAACAGAATCCGGCTAGTATAATAAGTTCTATTTTATATCATAAAATCGTCCTTCTTCCACCTCCGTTGACTTCGTAAAGAGTAATTTGCCGGACGAATTTTACAGATTTAACCTGAACAAGACTCTATTTTGTGCTATTGCAGTTGTTTGGGCGTACCTTATTTGACATTCTCAGATCTCGTGTCCAGGGCTGGATGTTCTGGCGCTCATATAGTCCCATCATCTTTGAACATTACTCAATTATACAAATAATGCCCTTTAGATGATAGCAGAATCTAGATGGCGTGTTTATTTTGTATCATAATTCAATATGCTCAGGTTGTTCAGTCAGTAATGACCATCCTCCTGCTGCAGTTAAATAAGCACGTTTCAGATTTTGTCAAGCGCACTATACAATTCATCAAGGTATGATTATCCAGGATCCTGGTATACCTGATCAATAACTGTGTGAATAGTAAAGGTTGTTCGTAGGAGCGTGTATGTGTGAAATATGATGTCGCGTCCATGTAGTAGTTATTCATCTATAATAAATTCCACTGATTGATATTACCTTTATTCGTATATTATGAATAGCATTCTAATCTCTAACGATTCATTCTATAATAACTAGGCTAATTTATCTAGTACTATGATTATTACACAATTAAAATGATAAAGTTCACTTGTATATCTTAGAATATCGATGAATATAGAAATAATGTCAACATGTGTTGTTTAGCTTTACTTTAATAAGTTGAAAGAACCGCCATCACGCCACTTTGCTAATTCAGGTATAAACCCAAAATTTTAAATTATGTTCTTATATGTCAAGTACGGAAAGTCTAACTACCGTTAAAGGATCGAATTAATTATATTAAAATAGCTAAGTTGGTTTCACCTGGTAGATAATTGCAGTCTGTAAGCAGCAATAAAAATTTAAAGTTAACTAAAAATTATTTCTTGTTAACTTTGTATTTGTATTAACATACCATACTTTTTAAGCCTCGGACGTTAAACATTGTTAGTGTCCAGCTTGATATTGGGAATGGGATGGAGATGTAATTAAAAACGGGCCCGAGGATTGAGTAAAACATAATTTGTTTCATAGCCGGAATCTGTTGCAAGGAATGTCCGATTCATTCTTTGTGCCTCCTTCCCTTACACATTAATATTTAATAAAAATCAAATAATTTCGAGAAATTTAATCTATATGCATCTGACCCCCCTGAAATATAAATATACACATAATGTAAAGACAATCTTACTTCTTAGCGCCCAAAAATAAATTGTAGACCGATCTTTATTTTCCAATGACTACCACACTGGTGGTCCTTATCGATGACAAATGTGACCACAATAAAACCCACAAAACACTTAGGCAATTATGCCCACATGCTAGCAATCGACAAAGGCACGCCTAGACTTGTCAAGATTACGGCAGGCAAAGCCTAGACTATAATAACCCATGGTTTTTAATGAGTCTAAGCGTTTTTCAATGAACAGCATCCACAAAAATATAAAATAATAAATCAATATAATGATTTTGGTTATAGGGTATCTTGATACTATTGGAGTAAGATTTTTGTTAAAAGTTAGTTCTTTTAATATACATTAAGTGAATTCGTACTTGATAGTCAGTGTTTTAAAGTAAGTACGTACAGCAGAGATCATTATATTGTATGACTGCATACCAAATTATCGATAAACCATAGTATCGATATAAACAAAGTATCGAATTTTATTGCGGTTTTTTAATCACCCAACAAAATTATCAGAAAATTGAACACTCTACCTAAAATGTGATTATGATTAGACGTGCTAAGCTGAAATTGTCTAGCCACCGACTTAAATTTTCATATGGGTGAACACTTCCTAACCCCTCATAATATAACTATATATTAATAAGTATTACATATATATAATAATATCTTAATAATATTAATATATTATTATTATAATAATAATTATAAATTATTATAATATTAATTATTTTACATAATTATAATTATAATAATTCACTAATTAATATATTAATATAATCAGATATATTAAATACCACCATATAATTTAATTATATATTATATATAATATACTATTATATTATATATATCATAGATATTATCAATATTAATTATCAAGTAATAATAATCAGATAGCTTAGAACGTACTATACTTGTATGGGCAAAATATATCAAATTATTCATCCTTGTGATGGAATTGTATCATGTATAAATTTAGTTTATATTATTCGATGAAAAATATACTTAAATCCAATAGCTCAGATTTGCGATATCTGATGGCTATCACATTAATAAACTTAATATAAGTCAACCGTACTGCTGCCTCGCATAAATTCGGCTTCCAACGCCCCCATCCCATGAATATATTAATATGTCACATAAGGATAACATGACTCAAACGGTAAGTAGACGCAGATCTACTCAAGTTACAGCTAAAGTCGCAAAAAATGGTAAAGAAGGTCAGGCTCGTTAGACTATGCTACGGATCGCTCTTCAGAGGCAAGCAAATGGACACGAGACAGGCACGTAGTGTGAAGCCTGGGTCAGAACGGAAATCTTTTGCGACACCTCTCGATGTTCCAACACGAAAATTCGCGCATCTTGAAAACACCATAAAAAAAAAACTAACGATATAAGTATAAGTATAAAAATGACAAGGCTGTGGTTAAACTCTTGCTGTCCTATCTATTATGGATAATAACTCCTATCATGGTGTACTCAGTAGTTATTATAATAATATTACTTATATTTCACAGTGTAGATATTTTTCTTCACTTAAATAGTATATATTATAAATACCCTTATACCAAAAATAATAAATAAATCGATTCTATGGTGATTTATCTCAAACTATACATATCAAATCCTCACCTATACCTAATATTAAATTATACTCATAAAAGCAACGAGTGTATAAATTATTCCATATTTTGTTTCCAACCAAAAATGATTTATATAGAGCAAAGGACCCTTGCGGACAGGATAAACAAGCTACACCTTAAGATAGTTCTTCTCCACACAGCCATCTAATCTTTTCAAAACCTCACAGCATCACAAGAGTGTGAAAGATCATACCAGAATCAGATCAGCACTCATATGTCACGCGCGCGCTTTAAAGATGATAATTAAAAGAGTATAGAGCACAATCGTGAGGGTTCGACAAAATCCTATCACGCTTAGTGAGCATCAGAGATGAAATGAAACGCGCCCTACATGACCCAGCATTCTCTTTATTCTGCCGATATCAACATCAAAAAAGTCATAGTGAGCGAACAGCAACCTAGAAGCAAATCTGGGACTGCTGAGTCCAGACATCCCAACCTCTATAATAAAATCAAAATCTCGCCCGGTCTGTTGTAGATAAGAGAGTTGAATCGAATGCCACACCTCCCACAAAGTTGTCTGCTGGCCATTTTACAATATTTACATTCAACATCTCATCTAATTGCCAGAATTGAGATGAGCTACATTACATTGCTCTTATTAGTGAAATGTTTGCTATCGCTACACATTTAATATTAGAGTAATTTCCTCAATACTTTCTTCTCTCACGCATAAGTGGAAAGAAAGGGGTCTGCTTGATATTTATCCTAAGACTGCCTCTGCTGAAAATAACCAACTAATTATACAGTGTTTAATTAACGCTGCTCACCTCTCCACACGTCTTATTTTTTTGCCTACACTTTTCATTGTCTCCTTATCAGTAACACGAAATTTGGGCTAAGCAGGATTCAGAAATAAAAGAACAGTAGTCCCTGAACTACATTTCTCACATACAGTACATGCTTTCCAAATATGAGTTAGATAAGTGTCACAGAGAAATATAATGTGATTATTAAATAAAATGGACATAAATTATCTCTATTTTAAATAATCTAAATCTAATAACAAATAAAAAGACATAAATGATACATATGAGCTCCTCCTATAATCAATAAGCCAAACACTCGGACGCCCAAATGCTAGTAGACCTTAATGGCAGCCTTTAAAATAATAATAATTTGTAAAGTAACATAATCTATCAAAGCCCACTATCAAACCTCGAATTATGTTAACCTATATTTTAAGCAAACTGCTTAAATATCACCCTACAAAATCAACCACGATAAATTTATATGTAGAAAACCAACATTATTTACTTTCAAATCATTATGAATTATGAAATAGTGAAAAATGCCCTAGCTGTTTTTTATTTAGAAGCAAGTGATTTGTTTTTTTTTTTTGTTTAATTGATGATTTTTTATTTCATTTAAACTTCTTTCCTCGCGCCGTGTGAGTGTGGTGCCCAATTAGCTTGTTTAAGATATGTTTTTTTCGTAAATAATTAAGAATAGAAAATTGTATTGTGGGGCAAACCGCCCATTTAGGCTGTTGCCCATGATAGAATTGCACTCTACCCCCCTCCATTCCTCTTTTTTATGGACATAACTTAAATATTACAAAATACGTATTATGTTTATAATTCATTACTCGAATTTTTCAATAAAAAAATTACCTTGATGAAAAATTACGTTCAAGTTTTAGTATAGTGAGACATTTAAAAAAATGAAAGAAAAAGAAACAGGAAAACAACTGTATAAAACTTAATGTATTTTACTAAAGGTATCATACTTCTAGGAGGAAAAGATTAAAATAAATGGAAAAATAACATCGAAACACATACCTCCAACTCGACCGATCAATGTTAAACACTGAGGATCCGTTAAAGCGTATCACAGTCGGTGTCCGGCCATTCGCGTGATTTTCTATTTTATATATCTTAAGAAAATATTTTGTATTTCATACCTCGCATGGGCGTGCTGCCCCACCTTACCCTATATAACAGGCGTAGCAGGGGGGCACCTTGTCAAGAAATTTATTTCACAAATCAAAACTAAAAACAAACTTATAGTGTTTATTATAAGGACGTTTTTGAAGGGTTTAAACATTTACCAGAGGATTTGGATGCGAAAAGTCAACATACACTGAAGGAGTTATTTACTTACTAATCATACTAACGTATTATAAACATACATGTTTTAGTAGTTTTAATGTGGTTTTCGTTTTCATATTAAGCTGAAGTCAAAGTAGCTGTTGCTTTTTCTACATCTCCAGCTGTCTTCAGACCTAGTCTCCCTCTGAACTCTCAGTACGGCAGTATTGTCAGATAGCTTTGGCGGCTGATTGATAAACTGCCTATATATAATTATATATATATAATTATATAATATAATCATATATATATATATATATTCATATATATATATATATATATATAATACATATATATATATATATATACATATAATGTATATAATATATATATATTATATATATATATATTTATATACTATATATTATAGAGATACTATAATTCATATCCTATATTAGGTTATCATATATATATATAATATATGGTGAGTTCATGCCTAGAGAAAAAGTAATTTAATTTTTCTACGTTACAATCGTCATATTTACCAATGTTATCACTTACTTTTAGAACACATTGTTGGAACTAAGTCGAGATGTACAATTAGATGTTCTAAATACGAATATTCAAAAACAAAAACATATACTTTATACTATTTTTATTTATTTTCATAACGCTATATCCAAATAATGTTTAGTCCCCATATGATTATTTTCGTAAATGTAATTACCTACGGGACAACACAATATTGAGAATCTAATGGGAGATTTCGCTCAAATTAGGGGGAAGGAGCCACGATTCAACGGTGCAAAGGACGCTCGACCCCCATTTCCCCCCATTAATGAACCGTCTATAACGCGACGGAAGGCAAAAAAAGTAGTTCGGTAGCAGTTAGTAAAGACCCAAACACAAAAAATAAAAATTACTTTAAATTTTTTCGCTCTCGCCTCTAAAAAATGCTCATTTTTTATCTGTAACCTTTCTGTTTATAATAAACTACCATTTATTAATTAAACCTATTAGCGTATTTGCGTTACAATAAAAAACCCTTAACCATATATATATATAATTATAAATATATATATAATATATATATATATAATATATATATATATATATATAATACATATATTATATATATATATATATATATATATATATATCATCGAACCTTGAACACAAAGTGTTTGGGATCCAGACTTGTTACTGAACAATCCCTGTCAACTTTTCAAAAATTCATAATTGATTAAGGGCATTTAAATTTAAATTAACCGACCTCACTTCATCCCCAACAAACATCGCCGGCATACATCTCAAAGGAGGAGACGTAGTTTTTGCCGTTGTCCGTCGTCGTGCTGATGACCACCTTGATGGAGAAGGTCTATCATGGCTCTGACTAAATAGGAGTCTCTCTGCTGGACAATCGTCTCCTTGATGCCGAGGACCGCTTTCTTCCTGTTGAGGCTGACGGGATCGATCCAGTGCACTATCACACCAAGAAGCTCCGGTGGTGGTTGGACCAGCTGTCGGGAGTTGTGCCGACATACATGATGCTCGTCAGGAGGGTGCTGATGGCGATCTTGGCTTCCTCCCCCTATCTGGCCAATGTCCCTGTTCATCTTCCTCCTTGCAGATGGCTGAACTCTGATGATTAAACTCTCACAAAGCCACGGAGTTCGTCGGGTGATAGGGTACAATTTTTTTATCCTCTTTTTTTGGAGCTATAGTCACCGTTTAATATTATTTACTTCATATATAATATATAATATTAAATATAATCTATATAATATATATATATATAATATATTATATATATATAATATATATATACTATATATATCATATATATATATAATATATATATATATATAAAATGGAGTATCGCTAATGCATTTTAAATGACTAAGCGCTCTTTCAAATGCCGCATATTGATTTATATTAATCTATACATATTTGATACGTGGGCAGGAACGTAAATTTAAATTGAGTTACAAAACTAAATCATAAAATTAAGCTCACCCTTCGTTAAAAATTTTTTTTTTCCATCTTCAGCTCTCTTCTGGTGACACAACTTTAACATTTCCTCCCGATGATGCTTTTGGTTGGAGGTGGAAGCAATTTGATTATCTAAAAAAATTATATATTTAAAAATGTTAAAGCCAATGCTAAAGAATTCCCCATAGTCATTTAATTTACCGTGGAAAGTTTCAAAAACTTATCTAGGCTCATCTTCAGCACTACTAAATTTTCACACAAACTTATACTAAAATAATAATAAACAAGTCCGATTATTAATAAAAATTCAGCATATTTTTCTACACCCGTATATTGAAAATACTAATTGGATATCGAGATGTTACTATATATTTTATATACTATTATATTACTATATATGTATATTATATATAATATTACTATATATTTTAAATTATATATTATATTATATATATATATATATATATATATATATATTATATTTATATATATATATATATAGATATATATATAATACTATATATATATATTATATATATATATATAATATATATATATCATATATTATATACCGTGAAGCCAGATCGATGACCCGACCTCGTGTTTTATGGCGAATACAAATTATTCAAAATTTTCCACCGAATTTGTTCTCAACTCGAGGAAGAGTTGAACCGATGACAATCCCTGAAGACGTTCCTTTGCTGAACCTAAAAGGAATGCACAAAAAAAAAATATTCACAGTAATGAAATTAAATAGAAAAGTATTTAACGATAAGACACGTGAACCATGAGAAGAAATAACCATTATTTTTATTATTATTAAATACAATTACTACTGAGGTATCCTTTAAAGGCGTATACAGTGGTGTCGGCCATTCCCGTGATTCTATTTTATATATCTAAGAAAAATTGGCATTGGGCGCTTTACCTCGCCATGGAGTGTTGCCCTCCCCCACCTTACCCTTCATATACATGGCGTAGGCCAGGGGGCACTTGCACCCCCCAAATCTTGGCAAAATAAAAAAACGTTATTGTTTGCCAGACGTTTTTTAAGTTTTATAGTAAGTGATAACGAAAAAAGAAGCATCAACGATACTCACTGAAGGAGTTATTACTTAATTATCTAACGTATATAAAAACATACATTTCATTTTTATAGTTCTTAAATGTCGTTTCGTCTTTCATATGGTTAGCTTGAACTCGGGAAATGAGCGTGTGCTTCGTACATCTACGTCTCAGACTATGTCTCCTCTGCCGAACTCTCAGTTATGTCGATAGCGTTTGGTGGTGATTAACTGTATATATATATAGATATTATTGAGTAATATTGAATTTCAAACAAAAAAAACTTTTGTAAGTTATTATAGGTGATAGTATATATGTAGTGTAGTAGTATATATATTATAACTATATATAATGATGAAGATGGTCAGCTGATATTTACTAGAAAATATAACATATTAATCACTCTACATATTCTTCTTATACGATAAATTAGCTTTAAAAATCGAAAAGAGCACATTCTGGATTAAAAAATACATATACTTTAGCAAAAACAAAAACATTATACTATCTTATTTATACTGATATACGTATATGATTAGAAAATTTACCCCAATCAATCTTAAGTAACATATAATATATCTCATATATATATATTTGGTTAATGGGGATTACGCTCAAAATGGCGGAAGAGGCAGATTCAACGGTGCAAGACGCTCGACCCCCATTCCCCCAAATTAATGACCGTATAACGCACGTGATCGTCATCAAAAAGTAGTTCGGTGATATAATACAAAAATATATATAAAAGAAAACTAAGATTCGCTCCCCTCTATAGAGACAAGCTATTATCTGTACTTTACGTGTTAATAATAAATATACTGACATATGCTTAAGAACCTAACCCAAAAAAATATATATATATAAATATATATAAAAATAAAATATAATAGAAGAATTAATAAATAAAATATATAATAATATTTATCACGCAGATAAAGCAATTAGAACCTCCTGGCAGGTATCCACAACAATGAGATAAAATAAATATCATTAATCTCAAATATTAATTAATTAACCGACTAAACTCATCCACCACAAACTATTACCAACACGACCAACATATCTCCAAGAGGACAGAGATTATCCTATACCGATCAGTCGATTATGATGACCACCTATGAAGAGAAGTCTATACATGCATCTGACTAATAGAGATACTCTCATGACGACAATACGATTCTACCATATGAATGCGAGACCTATTACCTGTTAAGGGACTGACGACGACCAGAATATAGCACATCACACAGAGCTCCGGTGGTGATTGGACCAGCTGCGCGAGTGTGCCGACATACATGAGCTCGTTCAGGAGGTGCGATGGCGACTTGGGCTTCCTCCCCTATTCTGGCCAATGTCCCGTTCAATTCTTCCTCCTGTGAGAGGCTTGAACTCTGGTTATAACTCTCACAAAGCCACGAAGTCGTCGGGGCTGAGTAGGTTACCAATTTGATTTTTGTTTTTCGCTTTGAGCTGTATGTAGTGCACGTTCATATATATAATAGATACATATATATATAATATATATATATAATTATATATATATATACTATTAGAGTAAAATAATATTAATTATACTATATATAAATATATCATATATATTATAATATATATATATATAAAATGGAGTATTTACCTAATGCATTTTAAATGACTAAGCGCCTTCTTTCAATATGGCCGCATATGATTTATATTATCGTATACAATTTGATCAACGTGGGCAGGAACGCTGAATTTAAATTGATACAAACAACTATAATTCATAAACAAAGACAGAAAGGAAATTTTCGTTAAAAAATTTTTTTTTTACTCTGAATCACACTATATGACATGAAACATTATTCACCATTCCTTCTGGATTGCATGCTTTTTGGTTGGAGTGGAAGCAATTTTATTGATTATCTAAAAAACATATATATCTTGAGAATGTTAAAGAAAAAATTTAAGAATTTCACTTAGTCATTTAATTTCCTTTGTGGAAAGTTTCAAAACTTATCTAGGTTCATCGTGAGAACAATTAGAAGTTTACATATATCGACTTCTTATATATATTAATAATTATATATATTCATTATTATATATATATCATAATTATATATATTATTATAAATACATAACTATACCTATATATATATATAATCATATATATATATATATATATATACTACTATACTATATATTATGATACCTGAAAGCCATATCGACGGCGTGCAGGGGCCTGAAGCCATATCGAGACCGCCTGTGTTTTAGTGGCGAATACAAATTTTTTCCTAAATTATTTTCCACCGAATTTGTCTCAACTCAAACACAGCAGGAAGGAAGAGTTGATCCGATGGGAATACGTCAGGACGTTCATTTTCTGAACCTAAAAGGGAATGCCACAAAAAAAAATTCACCAGTAATGAAATTCAAACACCTAGAAAAAGGTATTAACGATAAGACACGTCGAACCATTGAGGAGGAAAATAACGCATTTTTTTATAACATTATTATAAATTACAATTTACTACTGAGGTATCTTAAAAGGCTCGTATACAGTGGTGTCGCCCATTCCGTATTCTATGTTTATATATTCTAACAAAAATGCACTATGGGGGCGCTTCTACCTCGCATGGGAGTGTTGCCCCACCTTACCCTATATACATATGGCGTAGGCAGGGGGGGCACTGACCCCCCCAAAATCTTGGCAAAATAAAATAACGTTATATGTTTGCCAACACGTGTTTTAAGGGTATTATAGTAGGAAACCACAGCGATAAAAAACTGTGCATCAATCGATACCCACCTGAAGGACGTTATTTACTAATACTAACTATTAAAACATACATTTTTTATAGTTAATGTCGTTTCGTTTTCAATTCAGCTTTGACAGTCCGAAATACCCTGTGTCCTGTTTCATACATCTACGCTCTCAGACTATTCTCCTCTCTTGGAATATCTCTAGGTATGTCCATATGCTTTTGGCGGCCTGAAAAGCTGCCATAATACTATTATAATAATATATAATATATATATATTATTAATAAATACTAATATATGTCCGTGAGGTCACCCCTCAGCGAATATTAAATAACTTAAGTTTTCACCCGCTACTCCTATCAACTCTATTATCAAATTTACTTACTTCTTAAAACATCGCTTAGCAATGGACACACAATACTCGACTCTCACTAACCAAATACAAGGAATATATTCCAAAAACCAAAACAAACATCATACTATTATGTATTTTATTTTCATAAACCGCTATATAAAAAGTTTAGTTCCCCATATCATATTTTCTTAAAGAAACATTATGAAAAGACAATATGGAGAACTGTAAATGGGATGTCGCATCAGAATTTGGGGGAAGGAGGCAGATTTCCAACCCGTGCAAGCGACGCCTACCGACCCCCATTTTCCCCCAAAAGACCGTTATAACGCACGGAGCAAACAGTTTTCGGTCAGTAAATACAAAAAAAAAAAAAAAAAAAACAAAAAATATCAAAATAACTTTACAATTTTTTTCGCTTCGCCTACTAAAAATTGCTTCATTTTTATCTGTGTACTTTCGTTGATATTAAACTACATTAATTGAATTTAACCTGATTATAGCGTTACTGCGTTAATGTAACTTTAAACCATACTATATATATTACTATTCATATATATATATATACTATACGCTATTTACCATAATATATATTATATACTTATATATATACTATATATATATATATATAGTTTGATGATTACTATCAAAATCCCTCCACCTCTATGGTCTTCAACCTTCCTGCACCAGGTCCTTGAAACAGAACTGCAGATCTGTTATTAAAATAATTCATAATAAATTAACATTTTAAAACTTAAATTAAACCACACTCAGCTCATTCCCCAAACAAACATCGCCCCGGCGATACATCTCAAAGGCGGCGACGTAGTTTCTGCCGTTATCCGTCGTCGTGCTGATGACCACCTTGATGGAGAAGGTCTATCATGGCTCTGACTAAATAGGAGTCTCTCTGCTGGCGACAATCGGTCTCCTTGATGTCCGAGGATCCGCTTGCTTTCCTGACGAGGCTCGATCGGCGATCGATTCCACAGTCTGCATTATCATCACCAAGAAGCTCCGGTCGTTGGGTTTGGACCAGCTGTCGCGAGTCGTTTGCCGACCACTACACTGATGCTCGTCAGGACGGGTGCTGATGCGATCTTGGCTCCTCCCCTATTGCCAATGTTCCCTTTCATCTTCCTCCTTGGATGCTTGAACTCTGGTTTTACAACCTCACACGAACCACGGAAGTTCGTCGGTATACGTACAATTTGTTTTTTCTTTTTTTTTTGGAGCGTAGTACTTGTTATATATATAAACTATATACTATATTCTATCAATATATATATATATATATATATAATATTATATATATATATAGTATATATATATATATAACTATATCTCAAATATATATATATATATATATGTATATATATTTATATATATATATATAACAATGAGTATCGGCTAAGTTAGCATTTTAAAATGGACTAAGCGCTCTCTTCAAATATGCCGCATATTGATTTATAAATAATTACCTGATTTATTTATATTGATAACTTTAAATTAAATGATTACAAAAAACTAAATCATAAAAATTAAGCTCCACCCTTCGTTAAACCAATTTTTTTTTTCCATCTTCAGCTCTCTTCTGGTGACACAACTCTTAACATTTCCTCCCGATGATGCTTTTGGTTGGAGGTGGAAGCTATATACACTATACTTCACACAAAAATTATAATATTTAAGAAATGTTAAATACAATGCAAAGAATTCACCCTATAGTCATTTAACTTTACGTGAACAAATTTCCAAAAACCTTTTCATCCTGAAGGCTCATCTTCAGCACTAACTAAATTTACAGAAATTTTACTTAAAAATATATTATATATTAATATATAATATATACTATAATATACATTATAATATAGTATAATATTATATATAATATTAATATATATCATTATATATAATATATATATATATATATATATATCAAATATCACAAACTGTATATCGAGACCGCCTAGTGGCGAATACAAATTTACTCACCGTATTTGTACTCTAACACTAGGAATAGTTGATCTGATGGGAAAAGGTCAGGAGCGTTGGTTTTCTGAACCTTAAAAGGAATCTGCAAAAAAAAATTTCACAGTAATGAAATTAAATAGAAAAGTATATAACGAATAAGACACGTGAACCTGAGACCAGAAAAACCTCATTTATTCTTTATAGTCAGTATGTATAAGACAATTTCTACTATAGATGTACAGATGAGTTCTAAGCTCTGGTGCTCTGGAACTGAACGGGACAGTTCCATAAGTATTTCTTGCTCTAAACTAAAACTCCTTAAACAATGACCAACCTCAACACAATTTAAGTTTGATTTCTGAGAATTATTTAATTGTCGATTTTAATATCTCCATACTTCTGCATTTCAATATATATAAATGTTTCATATCTATCTTAATTCTTGCAGAAGTTTTTATCGACGAAAAAGTTTAGCCTCTCATCCTATGACTTGAATTGCATCTTCAGATGATCAGCCAGAAGTGTTAATGTATAAAAGTGTTTTCAAAATTTTTCTCTTCTTAAACTCTACTTTACAGCAACCAAACTATTAGATTGCATAATCTACACAATAGAATCTTCACCAACCTTAATAACAAATTTGATGCAAAATATATATTTTAGAGGGATCGAACACCAAGTTTGGAAATTTGTGGCTCATTTTATAGTCCGTAACGGTTTTTTTCCTTTTCTGTCAGACTGCGAAAACTCTTGGGACCACCAAGGAGCAGCTGATTGCCTTCCAGCTGAATTTGGGATATAAGGCTCTCTGCTAAGATGACATCTTGCATGGTTATATGTATGGTTGTATAAAAAAGGAGGGCTAATCCATTTGATCATAACATCAGCAAAAGTCAAGCTCTGTCGTTGGACTCAAGAAAGAGTATACAGGGTTACCAGCTAATAATACCTCTCATGCAAGAGATCAAAACAGAACCATAAGGAGCGTTCCATGATGGCGCGGGAGCAAAGGAAAAAAATCTATGCAAGTTCAGGTATATATATCTATATAGGTTTTAAATCCTATGTTGGGACACTTCACAAATAAGGTTAGGTGTCTTATAAATCAACAAAATTTTGCTTAGAAAGAGATGGTGCTGTTGCCCCACAGGGGTGATAAAATTTGAAATTCCAATTGCCAACATTTAGAGTAGGAAGTTACTGTATGAAATTTTAAAATTTGGCCTGTGTAATAAGAACTCAGTACTGGGAGTCATATATATATATATATATATATATATATATATATATATATATATATATATATATATATATATATATATATATATATATATATATATATATATATATATATATATATATATATATATATATATATATGTTATATATGTTAAAATATATATAGAGTTATATAGATTTCATTTAGGGTGGAAAAGGGTTTTAAATATAAATATATATATATATATATATATATATATATATATATATATATATATTAGTGATGGGACGATTAATCATCATCGTCATCGTCATCGGCAAAAATCGGCATATTTTTTTTTCATCGTCATCGTCATCGTCAAATTTCGCCGATTATTTTGCCGATTAATTCAAACAAATATTGAGAATTTTGAACAATATTAAAACTAATAATAAGAATATTATAATAATAATAATAATAATAATAATAATAATAATAATAATAATAATAATAATAATAATAATAATAATAATAATAATAATAATAATAATAATAATTATATAAATAAATATAATATATATATATATATATATATATATATATATATATATATATATATATATATATATATATATATATATATATATATATATATATATATATATATATATATATATATATATATATATATATATACCCATTTGGTTATGGTATTTATGACATTCCAGTGCCTTATGGTACGCCTTTCTGTTATGCGTTCATATCCATACTCATCCTCCAGATAACATATCATATACACATACTTATATCCACACCCCTCTTCTAGACAACATCTTACAGACATCCCTATCCCTTATATCCATACGTGTAGGGTGAAAAAATTGCCCACATCGTATGTCCTGCGTGTCGTAGAAGGCGACTAAGGGACGGTGGTAGTTAGGTTGGCTGCCTACCACCACTTATCTTTTGCCAGGAATGCTAATGCATGCCTAGGAGAAGGTCGTGATCGCAGTAAGCGCCCTTCTATCTTTCGGCGAAAATGTATGAATCGTATCTGTATATGAAATGTCAGAGGAATAAATGTTGAGGAGAAGAGGAGAGAGGTGATGGATGTATTTAGAAAGGGCAAATTTGATTTGCTCTGTGACTGAAACAAAGATGAAAGGAAACGGTGAAAATGAGTGGTGTGGTGTGAAATGTGTGTGTGCTGGTGTGGAAAGAAATGAGAGGGGGAGAGAAGGAGTTGCAATTCTGATGAGTGACTTGTGGTACAGAGCTATGGTAGATTTGTGTGTGTGTGTGAGTACTAGAAGTCTAAAGGTTAAATTTAAGTTTGAAAAGGTCAAAATTTGTGTGGTTGCGACATATGATTCATCTGAGGGTAATGTTGCAGAGAGTACGATTTTCTGGGATAATCTGAATGATGTTTTGGATGGGGGGAATAGGAGATTCAGTCTCATTTGCCTGCTGGCAACTGCTTACACCCAGGATTTTTTGCAGTTGTCACTACCTCACCCACGGGGCAGAGCCCTATTCAAGTAGGGGGTGTAGTACTCTCAAAAGTTCACCTCTAGCGCAAATTACGCATATGAGCACAGACGCAGGCTTTAAAGTGAGGAGATTAAATTCAGTAGGAAATACAGAAGATGGAAGAGAATTCCACAGAACAGAGGTGGTGGGAAAGAAGGAAGCACCACAGAACAGAGGTGGAGTTACCAATGTCAACACAATACGTGCGCAGATACAGCACCCCTTGTGCTACGAAGGAGTCGTAAAGGTGGTGGTACGCGAGTGATAAGTTCCCTCGAGCACCTTGCCGCTGCGGTACCTATAGGATAGAGATAAAGCACCAACATCGCCCGCAAAGATAGAGGGTCAATGTGAACTGGAAACTACAGTACGGTTTATAAGCCTTTTGGCCTTGATGACTCGACCCTGTCCAAAAGCCGGGTGAAAGCAGAGCCCCTCTCCAGATATGAGAGCAGTACTCCATACATGGGCGGATGGGACCCTTGTATAGCTGGAGCAACTGAGAAAAGGAGGAAAGTCTCACAGTCTAAACAGAACTTCCAGTTCTTTGAAGCCGCCCTAGCAACCGTTGTGATGTGAGGTTTCCAAGACATTTTTTTGTTCATGTTAAGGCCAAAGATGTTTATATTGTCAACAGGAGAGACGACAGAACCGTCGAAAGAGATAGGAAAGTTAGAAGGTATTTTGGAGAAGGAGATTTGTAGAAGTTGGGTTTTTAAAGAATTGAATTTCACAAAGTTATTTCTATCCATCAGCGAGAATAAAATCGGAAAGATTAAGACGAGAGGCAATTCTAGAAGTAAAAGAGGGAGTAGAATTGATATGAGTTAAAGAATGAAGGGTCGAGTCATCGGAATACGAGTGGATAGAGTTAGAGGTGCAGGTGAGAAGATCATTAATGAAAAGTAGGAATAAAGTAGGAGATAAGACAGAACCCTGAGGAACACCACTATTGACAGAAAAGAAGAAGTCGCCCCATCAACAACAGCCGATATTGAGCGATTTGAAAGAAAGCTAGACATAAGTAAGCAAAGAGAAGGAGGAAACCCAAAGGAGGGGAGCTTGGAGAGCAGTGACGCGCCATACTCGGTCAAATGCTTTGGATATGTCAAGCTCCACCACGCAAGTCTCACCCTAGTTCCTAAGAGCGAAAAATCATAAATCGGTTAGATAGGAATGTATATCGCCAGTAGACTTCGTGCAACGAGAGCCGTACTGGCGATCAGAATGAGTTTCCAGATGATCTAAGAAGTGAGTTAAGAAGGGTTTCAAAGATCTTAGATAGAATACAAGTGAGAGCTACAGGGCGATAGTTGGGGAGGATCAGAGCGGCTTCCTTTTTTCGGAATAGGTTGAACATGTGAGAGCTTCCAACACTGAGGGAAAGTGATATATTGAGCCATAGAGAATATAGTTGAGCGAGGGGCCGAAGAGATTAGCCTTTTCAGTTGGAGAATTAGCAACACAATGATCAGATCGAATAAGAGGAGGAAAGGCAGATTTACAGAAGTTGCTAGAGATGAAAGATTTGTCAGTAAGAGAACCAAGGAGGTTAGCGCACTTTCCTTTGATGAAAGCCCGCTTTGCTCGTCGAAGAGTATTCCTGCAACGATTTCTAGCTGAATGAAAATTAGCGAGAGTGATAGGAGAACGAGAATTTTTCCACCCCCGATAGGCACCGTCTCTAGCCTGAATGGCCAGAGAACAAGCACGATCGAACCATGGATTATGAGGAAAGAAAGATTTAGTTTTAGAAGGAATGAATGAGGAAAGAAGGATTTAGCTGAAGAAGGAATAAACCTGCTCATCCCATCAACGATTACAGCTCCCTCCTTATCTTTTAAATCTTTATACATTCATCGTTATTCCTACTGAGGTGGCCAATTTGCAATCATCTGCAAACTTGGAAACCTTACATTTAAGTTCCTGGTCTAAATATTTTATACATGTATGAGGAACAGCCACTTGACCTAAGAAATCGTTATGGACCACAAACATGTCTCCTCATTTCCATTAATAAATACTTTTCATTTTCATTGATTAACTATTATTATTATTATTATTATTATTATTATTATTATTATTATTATTATTATTATTATTATTATTATTATTATTATTATTATTATTATTATTATTATTATTATTATTATTATTATTATTATTATTATTAATTATTATTATTATTATTATTATTATTATTATTATTATTATTATTATTATTATGATTATGATTATGATTATGATTATGATTATTATTATTAGTATTATGCGTTATTATTATTATTATTATTATTATTATTATTATTATTATTATTATTAAGAGACTTAAGGTATCAAAAATTTTGATCATCGCTAAAATAATTTCGGGAGGTTGAACCCCCTGACCCCCCTGTCTACAGCCTTTTATATATATATATATATATATATAGAGAGAGAGAGAGAGAGAGAAAGAGAATATAAATATTAAAGAATATATAAAAATATATATATATATATATATATATATATATATATATATATATATATATATATATATATATATATAGAGAGAGAGAGAGAGAGAGAGAGAAAGAAATTTTTAAAATAGTTTTTTTCAATTAATCGTCATCGTCATCGTCATCGTCATCGGCAAAATTTGCTCTAATCGTCATCGTCATCGTCATCGGCAAAATTTCATAATCGTCCCATCACTAATATATATATATATATATATATATATTATAAATATACAGTATATATCTCAATGCTCATATATATATATATATATATATATATATATATATATATATATATATGATTATTATATATTATACATATATATAATGTGTTAAATATATATATATATATATATATATATATATATATATATATATATATATATATATATATATATATATATATATATATATATATATATATATATATATATATGGTGGAGAGATGGATTCGTGCCCATACTGCTTGCTGGCTGGTTTGAAGATTGACTGTAGAGTGGGGAACAAGACTTGTGAGTAACGATTCTAGTTTCACCCCTATATCGATATTGGACTATTACATAAATTTAGGTGGCGATTCGTATTCTGACAGCTTTCATTAATTTTCCTTTTTCAGATAAGGTTGAGACATTTTCAGGTTAGGATAGGTTAGCAACATAGCTCTCTAAAGATTTTCACACCTCATTGTAGGTCATAATTTTATTGTTCAAAGTGAAATTTGAAACAAAGAAATAAATTCTGTTGAACACGTCATAAAAGTATAAAGATATCTTCATTTTCTCCACAGTAGCATAAATGGTGCATTTTGATGAGTTTTCTCTCATCATCTTGGGTGGAGATAATTTGGTAATGCATGACAACTTTAGAGTTCGAGTAGTGGCCTAGACTGCGAGGATACATTCCTCATTATTGTAACGGGAGTGACTTTGACACCTTGAACGATCTCTATCTTATCACTAAGCGTGATCATTCTTTAGTCGGGGTGAGGAGCAGCATAAGGAGTATACATAGTTGTATGATAACCAGAGAAGGTAGGCCTCTCCGTAATTGCACTAATCATTTGGGCACTTGGGCAGGTATCGTCAAGGTTCGACAGAAGTCGCCATGTGAGGGTAAGAAATATATATTTCTGCGATTGTATCAATGGAGTGTTTCAAGTTCATGAGGCCAGTATCCCGAACCATTTTATCAGCATGAGGATCGATGTAGTTTGTATTGAATTAATATTTTCTTTAATGGAGATTTGTGTCGGACACGAGGGAAACTGACCACCACTGTTCTTAGTCTTTTTGGAGGGTACCAGAACAGGGGACCCTTTGAGAGAAGGTGAAAGCAAGTGTATCAAGGGTCTTCTATCTCCAAAGGCAATGATTCTTCTTTTGGATCCACCACATGGTAGTCTATCAGAGTGTGACTTCTCGGTTGGTGAACACTATTTGGACAGTTTCTTTACTTAAATAATAATAATAATAATAATAATAATAATAATAATAATAATAATAATAATAATAATAATAATAATAATAATAATAATAATAATAATAATAATAATAATAATAAAGGGGTGTTTTGTAGATGACGGAAGCAATTATTAAGTGCTGGAACGAAGGAAAAACACCGGAGGATTGGAATAAATCGGTATTATGTCCTATATATAAGAAAGGTGATAAAACCGACTGTAAAAACTAGAGGGGAATTGCCCTGATGCCACACATATTGCAACGGTGTACGAGAGAATATTGGAGAGAAGATTGAGGGAGACGGTGAAAAATAAATTGGATGAATGGCAACATGGTTTTCGACCGGGATGATCGACAATTGTTTTGATTTTTGCACTGAAGATGATGTGTGAAAAGACATGAATTTAACCGGAAAGCATATTTGGCTTTTATCGATTTAGAAAAGACGTTCGACCGTGTGCCGAGGGAGATCTTGTAGAGGATCTTGGGGAAAAATGGAGTATGGGGTGCCTACTAAACTGATAAGAAACTATAAAAATCACGTATGTGGACAGCTGCTGCAAGGTGAAAGCACAGATGGATTATAGTTGCTGGTTTGGAATAACAGCAGGTGTAAAACAGGGAAGTGTACTTTCCTCAAATTTGATCATAACGTTTATGGACTATTGTGGCAAGGTGGTACAGAAAAGGGTGAATGGGGAGATCTTTTGATACGCGGATGATCAGGCGTTGATCTCGGAGTCCAGGGAGGCTCTGCAGAGGTTTATATTGGTATGGAACGAGGTGCTATTTGAGAAGGGAATGAAAATCAGTTGGGGAAGACGGAGGTTATGATGGGGAGGTGGGAACAGGAGGAGTTGAATATAGAATTGGAGGGGGAAGTACTGAAACAGACGGAACAGTTTGAATATTTAGGAGTGTATAGTGGAGTAAGAAATGATATGTTCCAGGACTTAAACCATAGAATTGGAAAGTTTAATGGGACATTTGCGTCGTTGTACCCTTTGATCAGGGATCGAAACATACCGAGGAAAGTCAAAACAATAATATATACCAACATTATGAGGCCCATATTAACATATGGACATGAGGCTTGGACACTAAATACAAAAGCTAAAGTAAAGTACAGGCA
Source organism: Trachelipus rathkii (assembly GCA_015478945.1). Taxonomy (NCBI): domain Eukaryota; kingdom Metazoa; phylum Arthropoda; class Malacostraca; order Isopoda; family Trachelipodidae; genus Trachelipus; species Trachelipus rathkii. Next base: position 8,735 of record JABUQX010011269.1, on the reverse strand, counting down.
TGTGAAATGAAAGTATTAAGATTGATATTGGGGGTGACAATATTGGATAGGAGGAAGAATGATGACATGAGGGCGGTGTTGGAGTGGAAAGTATATTGGAACTGGTGGAGAGAGGGCAGTTGAAATGGTTCGGACATGTAAGGAGGATGGAAGCAAATAGGTGTGCGAAAAGGTATTATGAGTGGCAGCTGGAAGGAAGGAGAGGAGTGGGGAGGCCGAGGGTAAGGTGGAGGGATGGTGTTGAGAGAGCTGTGGAGAGGAGTGGGATGACAATGGAGGAGGTGGAGGGGGAAAGAGTTTACGATGAACGGCGGCGATGGAGGTGGTTAGGAGGTTCGTGCAAGATAGCTGACAGTTGCATACACCTACATTATAATAATAAATAACACAATGTTACAAAAAAAACTTGTTGTTTGTTTGTTCTGATTTTTTATTGTTTTTTATTCAGTTTTTTATGTAGATTCCAAATATGTTTTTACTTTTTCTCTAGCATCGACTATTTTTGTGTTACGACGGCAGGAAGTATTGGCATCCCATTTTGTATGGTGATTACCGTTACAAAAAAAATTTTATTTTTGTTTTTTCTGATTTTTTTATTGTTTTTTATTCAGTTTTTTATGCAGATTCCAAATATGTTTTTATTTTTTCTCTAGCATCGACCGTTTTTTTTGTTACGACGGCAAGAAGTAGTTATTGGCATCTTATTTTGTATGGTGGTTACCGTTACAAAAAAAAAAAAATTTTGGTTTTCTCTGATTTTTTTATTGTTTTTTATTCAGTTTTTTATGCAGATTCCAAATATGTTTTTAGTTTTTCTCTAGCATCGACCGTTTTTGTGTTACGACGGCAGGAAGTATTTAACCACCCTACAAAATGAGAAGATGCCAATAAATTCTTCCTGCAGTCGTAACACAAAAACGGTCGATGCTAGAGAAAAACTAAAAACATATTTGGAATCTGCATAAAAAACTGAATAAAAAACAATAAAAAAAATCAGAACAAACCAAAAAACATTTTTTTTGTAACATTGTGTAATAAATAATAATAATAATAATAATAATAATAATAATAATAATAATAATAATAATCATAATCATAATCATAATCATAAATCATTAATAATATAATAATAATATAATAATAATAATAATAATAATAATAATAATAATAATAATAATAATAATAATAATAATAATAATAATAATATAATTAAATAATTAATAATTAATCAATACTGTATTCACCGAAGTCGGCGACAACCTGTGTAAATTTTTCAATGAAAATTTGCACAGTTATAAAACATGACTCACTGAATCCAAAAAGTATAATTAGTTTTCTCGAAAAATATTATTTTATTATTAATTATATGAGTAACAAAGTTTATTAAAATAATGAAAACAAACAAGATGACAGCTGACCATTGCGACACACATATACTCACTCAACTTTACACCTACATATTTGTTGATAAGAAAAAGAAAATTATATATAATTCGTGGAGCTTCAAAACTTTCAAAAACTAATGTTCTTTTTATGTATATGAAATATATATTTTATTTAAAAAATACAAAAAAAAAAAAAAAAAAAATTACAGGTGATTAAATTCTGATATATATATATATATATATATATATATATATATATATATATATATATATATAATATATATATATATATATATATATATTTTTTATAATATATATAATATATATATATATATATATATATATATATATATATAATATATATATATATATATATATATATATATATATATATATTATTATATATGAGAGAGAGAGAAGAGAGAGGGTTAGGTAGGTTTTATTTTATGTTAGGTTTGCTTTTAAATTTAGGTTGGTTCAACTTATCTCATTATTAATCTTACCTCTCGTAAATAATTGTTAAAATCTACTGCTGTATTTTTTGAAATTATTAATTCTTCTTCGCAGAATTTAATAGATGTAAGTTCCTTACACCATGAGTATATAAAAGAAATTATTTTACTTAACTCTAATTTTGAGTTATCAAGCCATGTATGTTCTCTAATTGGCACAGTTTCATTACAACCTTGTTACCGACATCGGCAAATTTTTTCCGGGGCCGGGGCCGGGGGCCGGGGCCGCTCTATTTTAGCCGGGGCCGGGGCTGCTCTATTTTAGCCGGGGCCGGGGTTAGCTAAAATTATAAATGTAAATTCAAAAACACTGAGTCTTAAAACTTAGGAAGAAAATTAAATATAATTTCAATTAATTAATAATTTTAATTATAATAATGTAAATTCATGAAGTGAGTATGAAATTATTTCCAGTGTCAAGATAAATTACTTCAAAATATATATATATATATATATATATATATATATATATATATATATATATATATATATATATATATATATATATATATATATATATATATATATATATATATATTATATATATATATTATATATATATATATATATATCATATAATATCTATATATATATATATATATATATATATATATATATATATATATTATTAATTCAGTTAAATAAATAATTTTGAAAAGAGATTTTAGAAAATATTTTATTTTTTTGAAGATATTTTCTTTAAATAAATAAATACATTAATATTTTAACAATTATATTTATTTCCTTTTCCGAATTCGTTTATATCAAATTTCGAATATTTTTGTTAAAAACTCGGAAAAATTATAATTTGGCCTCAATTTTAATTTGAAATCATAGTAAATACCAAAAAAAATTGATTATATTTAGGTATTCTTGAAATTTAGTCCTTTAAAAGTTATTATTCTTTAAAAGAAATAAAATATATTTTTTTTATTTTGTTTGATTTAACCCTCTATTATTTAGTGTAAATTTACAGTTAACCCCGGAAGAAAACCCCGGTTTTGCCTGATTTTTGGCCGGGGCCGGGGCCCCGGTCGGTTCCTAATTACAACCTTGTTTTTTGTATCGCCAAATTTTTTTTTCATCTTTACACTTTATAACCATTTCATGATGCCTTTTACATTTTTTACTTTTTAGTATGAAATTATAATATTGAAAAAACTTTATAGTATCGTCTTCACTAACGATATTTTGGAAAATCCACTTTAAATTGTATTGAGACATTACTTCCAATAAAATTATAAAATTCACATCTATCACATATTCGAGTAAACAAATCATATTTTCACAGATTATATTAAACACTACGATATTTTCATGAAGCCGTTTTTATGTATACCAGATTGTTTTATACTTTTTTCGGTATTTGGTGAAGCTCATTTCTTATAATTCGTTGGTCCTTTTAATACAAATTTATTTTACTCTTTTCTTGTATGACATTGGGTATAAATAATAACGGTCCAGAAAACCGCTTTTATTATGCAATTTTCATAACTTTATCCTAATTTTTTTTAGTACTTCTAATTTCTCGAGAAAAAGAATTATATTTTTGGATTCAGTGGAAAAAATTTTATAATTCTGCAAATTTTCATTGAAAAATTCAACAGTCCAGAAAACACGAAAGATCCAAAAATAATAATAATAATAAAATAATAATAATAATAATAATAATAATAATAATAATAATAATAATAATAATAATAATAATAATAATAATAATAATAATAATAATAATAATAATAATAATAATTATTATTATTATTATTATTATTATTCTATATCAGCTTTTGTTTTAATATAAGTTTTACTTTTAGCTTCCAATTCACGAAATATTTTCTTCTAATTTTCATTTAATTTTCTTAAAACTATTCTAGAAAATAATTTACAAAGAAATACGAGGCATATTTATATTTATTAGTACCTGACCAGTTTTGTTCTTGGTTTAACTGTGATTTTTGAGCTGCTTGTAGATTTAATGTGGATATTAATAATGCCGAGTAGTAATTTTTCCTATTTATCGAAGTCTTTGGCAAATGAAGTTTTAAAATAAAGGTTAATGCTTTCAAATATTAAATTTACCTCATTATAAAAAACGGGACAATACGAACAATATCTCTGAAATCATTAGCTTTTATTTTAAAACTTCAATTGCAAAATATTTCGATAAAGAGGAAATCCCTACGCGGCATTGTTAATACCCACATTAAATCTTCAAGTAACTCAAAAATCACAGTTAAACTATACCATAAAACAAGAAAACTTTCTTCCTGCTTTTCTACTAACTTTCAGTTAATCACTATGTCGTGTACCAATTCGCATGTTCCGAGTCTGATTGTACGTCAACGTATATTGGTTACGCGACTAATAGATTAACAGATATGGCACACCAGCACCCCTTTAAACCCAGTAAAATATATTAACATTTATTCACTGGGCATTACAAGATAACTGTACCTGATATATCAAAGTTATTTAAAATTTTCATGTTTTTTCAAGATGGCGACCAAAAAAACGCATTTTAACATAAGGGGACATCGCAAACCAGGCATTTACATAAAGTTTAACTTATTGTCCCTTAGATTAAATATAATATGAAATGCTACCTAAAATTTAATAATTTATAATCTTTAATCTTTTGTAAAATTATTCATTAATTTTTAGAATAGAAACTCTGAAGATGTCCGAGGTTTACCGACGAAACCGGTCAGGAACTAGCAATTATAAATGTCTCATGCTTTCTTTGTAAATTATTTTCTAGAATAGTTTTAAGAAAATTAAAAGAAAATTAGAAGAAAATATTTGGTGATTGGATGATAATAATAATAATAATAATAATAATAATAATAATAATAATAATAATAATACAAAAATAATAAAAATTACCATTTTTTTCCTTATATTCATCCCAAAGTTCTATCATTTTGGGACTGTAGTTTCCTTGTATTAGATGAGCATTTTCAAGTTCCACAAATGTTGATGTCTTGTTTTCCTTATTTGTTGTTAATTTATTTAGACACCTGAAATAATCAATATATATATATATATATATATATATATATATATATATATATAATATATATATATTATATTATATATATATATTATATATATATATATACATAAATAAAATATAAATATATATTATATATATATATATATATATATATATATATATATATATATATAATATATATATATATATAAATATATATATATATATAATATCTATTTAAATAATAAATATATATATATATATATATATATATATATATATAAAATGAAAAATATGTACAGAATCCCTAACTTTAAATCAACCAGGTTATTAATTATTAGATATCGAAGACGCTATAATCCGACTCCTCAATTTCTTGTACATCCAACTCTGATGCTAACATGCGCTATAATGATAATTACATAAAACATAGAGGAGAGGAAGCTTGGAGAGCAGCGATATGTCAAGAGTCACCATACAATACAACCCACAGTCCCTAAGAGTAGGAAACCATAAATCTGAGATAGTTAAGTAGATCTTCAGTAGAATTCGATGCTTCCTTTCCTCGGAATAAGCTGGACTACGTGAACTTCCAACACTGATGCATGCAAAGTGTTAATACGGAGGCACAGAGAGTATAACTGAAAATGCAGGCACGGATTTAAGGCAGAAGCAACCTCCTTGTTACAGATGTTTTGGCAAGAAACTAGTAAGAATTGTCAGTAGGAAAACCAAAGTGGTCAGTGCGCTTGTTTCTTTAACGTCCGCTTTGCTTCAAATGGTATCCGTGTAACTATTTCGAGCTGTAGAAAAATTAGCGATTTCAACAGGAGAATAATAATTTTTCCACACCCAATAAGCATCGTCTCTAACCTGAATTGCGCGGAAATAAACACGATCGAACTATCAATTTTATGGAGAAAGATTAGACGTGGAAAGAATGAACCTGCTCATAACTTCAGCGATTACAACCTACCACGTAATCGGCAGAAGCCGAATCGTTTTCAGAGTAAAGGCAATAACCCGAGAGATAGTTAGGTTAAAAGAGTGCAAATGCTCTCCCAATTCAGTTTGATTAAAGATTGACAGAAAGATACGCTTAGGTCAGGATGGAGCCGGTTTGGAAAAAGGAATTAAATATATGGTCAGATTTACCAATGTGGAAAAAGATGGGGCATTTATGGATAGAAGGTTAGTTGTGAAGCTTCAGTCAAGGGTGTACCAGAATTTGTTGATTCAATCAAGGAAATGTGAAGTTTCCTAAACAGTTGCTCCAGATCGTTGAGAATGCGGAATGACTCGACCTTCTTTCTTTCTGGATCAGTATAATAAAGGAACGGACTCCAACCACTCATCGTTGTGTGCAGTGAATCTCTTAAGGGGAGACTTCATAACTAGACCCCCTACTTTTTGAAAGGGCAAAATTCAAAAATTTTTCACATTTTTTTTTTATTATCTAAATTAGTAGAAAAATATCCTTCTGAACATCATGGTGTGTAATTATTTTTTAAAAATTCTAAATAGTTTTTTAGATACAGAAATTTATTTAGAGAGGTGTCGAACTAAAAAATTTCAATTCCAGTCAAAATTGCAATTCCAGGTTTAGGATAAAAAAATGTTTTATTTATAATTATAGAAAATCTATTTTTTTTTCTTCATATTTCAACCTCTAGCTCATTCTTCGGATTTTACTCAGTCAAATAAATGGATCCGGATCCGGATCCGGATCCGGACCCGGAGCCGGAACCGGAGCCTGGGTATATTTTTTTCATGAAATAATTTTTTTAGATGAAAACTTTATTGGCAGAAGATGGCGTGATAACAATGGAATTTCAAAAGTACAGAATGCTTGGTTGGATCCGGATCCGGATCCGGATCCGAAGTCAGAGCAAGAGTCGAAGTCGGATCCGGAGCCGGCAGCCGCGAGCCGGAGCCGCGAGTATGATATTTCCAGAATATTTTTTTAGAAGATCTGCTGAACAATTTTCATATATAGTGGCAGAAACCTTATTTGTCGGACTCCGGAGCTGAAGCCGAAGTTGAAGCTGGAGGCCGAAGCCGGATCCGGATCCGGAGCCGTATTCTGTTGGTATGATGTTTTTTATCTAAAAAATATATTTTTAGATGAAAAATTTAATCCAGAAGACGTGCTGAACAATTTTTCAAATAGTTCAGAAACCTTAGTCAGATCCGGAGCCGAGGTGGAAGTCGGAAGCCGGAAGCCGGAGCCGGGAGCCCGGAGCCGGACCTGGGTCTCTCTTTTTTTTCGGAAAATATTTTTTTAGTGAAAAAAATTTAATTCCAGAAGACGTACTGAAGAATTTTTGCAAACAGTCAAGATTGTCAGTCGATCCGGATTCGTAGTCGGAGCCGGAGTCGAAGTGGAGGCCGAAAGTCAGAGCCGCGATGGCCGTAGTTTGTTTTTTTTGAGAAATATTTTTTTTAGGTTGAAAAAATTTATTGCCAGAAGAAGTCCTGAACAATTTTTCAAATGGTGCAGAAACCTTAGTTGGATTCGGATCGGATCAGGAGCGGGAGCCGGATTCGGAGCCGGATTCTGGTATAAATTTTTTTTAAGAAAAAATTTTTTTTTAGATTAAAAAAAATTTGTTGCCAGAAGACGTGCTGAACAGGTTTCAAATAGTGCCGAATCCTTAGTCGGATCCGCGATCCGGAGTTCCGGAGCCGGAGTCGAAATCTGCGAGCCAGAGCCCCGGTGCAATAGTATAAGTTTTTTTCAGAAGAATATTTTTTAGATGAAAAAATTTATTGCCAGAAGTCGTGCTAAACCACAATTATTCAACCTAGTGCAGGAAACCTTAGTCAGATTCCGCGAGCCGAAGTTGAAGTCGGGAGCCTTGGTGAAAAGCCAGAGCCGGAGCCAAGCCGGGAACCCTCGAGGTAATAGACTTTATTTCAAAAAAAATATATTTTTCTCTTAAGGTGAAAAATTAAATTGCCAAGAGTAGGCTACCTGAGACAATTTTTCAATATAGTGGAAGAAATACTCTTTAGTCGGCATCCGGTTCCGGATCCGGAATCCGGAGTTCTCAGTTGGGAGCCGAAGTCAGAGCCCGGTGCCGATTAGTTTTATGATTTTTTTCGAATAAATATAATTTTTTAGGTTGAAACCTTTATTGCCAGAATGAAGTGCTGAACATATTATCAAATAGTTGCAGAAACATTTAGTTGGATCCGGATTCCGGAGCTCGACGGTAAGCCAGGATTCTGGGTATAAACTTTTTTATAAGAAAATTTTTTTTTAGATTGAAAAATTTTGTTGCCAGAAGGACGTGCTACTGACAGGATTACAAAATAGTGCAGAAATCCTTAGTTACGGATCCGGATCCGGAGTCTCGGAGCCTGGATTCGATAGTCGGAGCCAGAGTCAGAGCCGGTGGCTAATAGTATAAAATTTTGGTTTAGAAATATTTTTTATTAGATGAAATAAATTTATTTGCACAGAGTCGTGCTAAACAATTTTCAAATTGTGCAGAAACCTTAGTCGATCTTTACGCGAGCCGAAGGTGAGCCGGAGCCGGAGCCGATCCTGGGTATGAATTTTTTTCAAAAAATATTTTTTTAGGTGGAAAATTTAATGCCATACCAGAAGACATACTGAACAATTTTCAAATAGTTGCAGAAAACCTTAGTCAGGTCCGGTCCGAGATCTGGCATCCGGATTCGGAGACGTGGATCCTGGGTATTAAATTATTCAGAAATAATTTTCTTAGATGAAAAATTTATTGCCAGAAGACGTATACTGAACAATTTTTCATAATATCTCTAGTAGTGTGCACAAATCTTTAATATCGGATTCCGGATTTGGAGATCTCTCTCTTTTTT
>JABUQX010011268.1:30000-35000 GCA_015478945.1 Trachelipus rathkii | reverse complement strand
ACAAGGAGGAATAAGTATTTTCGGGATGAGGTCATTAGAAAGGAAGAGGTAATGGGTAGAGTGAGAAAGTTGAAGAATGGTAAATCTGCAGGTATAGATGAAATTACTGGTGAAATGATCAAGAATGGAGGCGAGATGGTGATTGATTAGATTTGGAAGTTGTGTAATAAAGCGTTTATGGGGGGGGGGGTATAGTTCAGAGGGATTGAAGGACAGCAGTAATATAAGGGTAAGGGGGATACTGATAACTGTAGGAATTATAGGGGGAATTAGCTTATTGAGTGTTGTAGAGAAGATATAAACTGGTATTTTGGTCGAAAGAGTGAGTCGAGTGACTGAAAGGACTGATTTGTGAAGAACAGTTGCATTTAAAAGTGATAAGAGGGGATTTGTGGATCAAATCCTTTACATTGAAACAAATGTGGAGAAAATGAGACAGAAGAATAAATTGTATTTAGGTTTTATGGATTTGCAACAGGTGTATGATAGGTTTAATATGAAAGCTCTGTGCAGGTGCTACTGAAATATGATGCTGTTGGTAGGCTTCTGAATGGAATCAAAAGTATGTTTGACGATAGGGAAGCGTGTGTAAGAATAAATGGAATCAAAAGTGATTGGTTTAAATATTAATTGGCGGAGTGAGGCAGGGATGTGTTATGACTCATTGGTTATTCAATTTGTATGTGGATGGGGTTATGAAGAATTAGAGGTAGGGGGTGGCAGGGGATGATGTTAGAATGAAGGAGAATGGAAGAGAGTGGAGGGTGCCTACCTATTATATTACTATATGCGGATGATTTGGTTTGTGTGGCAAATCTTGAAGAGTTTAAGAGAATTGGTAGAGAGATTTGCCATGGTGTGTAAAAGGAGAGGTTTGGAAGTAAACGTAGATAAGAGTAAGGTTATGGTTGTGAGTGAGGACAGTTTTCGATGTAAAGTTATGTTAAGATGGTGAGCAGCTGGAATAAGTGTCTGAATTTACACAAATAGTATATATTTGGATGAAAAGGGAACGGATGATGCAGACTGTAGTAGAAAAGTTGTGAATGGCAGGAATGTGGCTGGAGCAATTCAATCTTTTGTGGATGTAAAGGGATTAAGTCTTGAGTACGTTAGGGTCTTACATGAAGGTATGTTGTTACCTGTGTTAAAGTATAGTAATGACTAATGAGACTATGGTCTGGAGTAAGAGGTATAGATCTAAGTACAATGTTGTTCAGATGGCCAATCTTTAGGGGCGTGTTAGGTGAGAATTGATAAATTGAGAATGAACATATTAGAGAGTTGTGTGGTGTGAAGAAAAGGGTAAATCAGAAAATAAATGAAATTACATTGAGATGGATTGGTCATGTGGAAAGGATGGATGATAGTCGGTTGGTTAAGCGGATGTATGGTGGTGAGTGTGCTGGAAATCGACCGGCTGGGAGACCGAAGAAAAAGTGGATTGAGTCAGTAAAGGAATGCCTGGAGGAGAGAAATGTGAGTTTGGAAGAGGCGAGAAGAAAGGTTCATAATAAGAATGAATTCCGGGGTTTTGTGAGGGGTAAAAATGTGGCCCCGCATAAGCCTGATGAAGAAGTTATTGCATTGTGGTATAGGTGGAGTGGTACATGGGTGGATTAAGTGGTTGTGGAATAGAAAAGTGTGTACAACTAAATGGCAATGTCATCATGAGAAATAGTGAAGAGTGGTGTCCCACAGGGTTCAGTGCTGGGGTAACTATTGTTCCTCATATACCTATATAAATGATTTAGACCAAGGACTTAAATGTAAGGTTTCTAAGTTTGCAGATGATACCAAAGTGGCAACCTCAGTAGAGAATAGTGAAGGATGTATAAATATTCAAATTGATAAACTTCTTGGGTGGCAGATAAGTGGCAATGAATTAATGAATTAAAGTTTTCTTCATTAGTTCCTCAAAAATAAAGTTTTTTAACTACGATGTGAATGGAATTGGCTTGAGTCTGTGGACAGAAAAGATTTAGGTGTGATTATAAGCAGTAATTTGAAAGTAGCTAATCAGTGTTTGGAAGCAAGAAATAAAGCTAATAAGATGCTGGGCATAATAAATCGTAATGATGTTTACAAGAGCAAGGAAGTTATAAGAAAACTGTATAATAGCTATGTTAGGCCAGTATTAGAGTAGCGGTATGTGGCACAGTTTGAATGCCTTTATTTAAAGACGGATTTGGCTAGAGAGAGCAAAAAATGTAGAGACACAAAGTGATTTTCTGGTTTGAGGGTAAGAGCTATGAGGAGAGGCTGAAGGAGTTTGGAATGTTTTCTGTAGAAAGGCAATTTCTCAGAGGGAATATGATACAAGTCTACAAAATATTTACATCTATTTATAATACAGAGACCAATAAATTCTTCATAGTAGAGCATGGACGGGAGACCAGGGGGCATAGTAAGAAAATTAAGAAGAAAGCATTCATTCAGCAACAGGGTTGTTAAATTTTGGAATTGTTTGCACAGGAAGTTGTTGAGAATGACTCGAGTGCAACATTTAAGAAAGGATTGGATAGGTATATGGATGGTTTGTGTGTCATATAGTATATTTTAGTAAAGCCAAATTAGCGGATTTTTAGTTACAGTAGTTATTAAGGTTAAACTGCATGTTACTGTAGGTGTTTAAGGCTTGTAGTGTGGTTGGCGTGTACTTTAGCTATAGTTTTTTTCTTTTAGTTGTAGACTTTGTGTATACTATGTAAGTTATTGACAAGCCCTAGGGTGTTTTTGTGGATTTGCATGAGCATGTTTTATAGACTTTGTATATACTATGCAAGTTATTGACAGCCCTAGGATGCTTTGTGGATTTGCATGAACATGTTGTTTGGTGATTGGTTCTGTTGGTTTGACTGGGACAGTCTTGATAAGCCCATGTGGCTTCTACTGTCTCTTTATTTCTAATGTTTCTAATGTTTGACGAGATGCCATTGTGAGGTCTGTTTGTGATCCCCGTGATGCTCTAAGGTGGATTTTCTGACTGTAACTAGTTCTCACTAAAAGGTATAAAGGGGACGGTAAGGCTGTGCTTAATTTTCGACTTGTGTCATATTCTTCTACTACTTTTCTGCTTTCAGTGCATGTTGGCACTTTACCCCCAGTCTTGGGCAGGGAAGGTGGGTGATGGTAACAATATATAAATACAAATACAATACATAAATACAAATGCGAAAAATGAAATAACTATATTTTGAATGTTGTTTTTTTCAAATGCTGTCAATAATTCATCTTTTACTGATAATTATATAAATGCCCAGTTTTTGGGCGGGCATTTATGAAATGGGCAAATGCCTGAACAAATGCCCATTTTATAAATGCCTGCCCACTGGGCATTTGCCCAGCGTACATCACTAATTGCAGCAAGCATTCAATGCTTGAATTGTGACCTGAGAGCACTTGACTTGTGATGTTCCCCGTAAATCTACTTTGTACCAAGGAAACATTACTTAATTCCCCAAAAATTAAACTACTACTCCTATCTACACGTCGCAAATCTTCCACGAAATTTTAACTTTCTTTTTTAGAAAATATAGCTTTTTACAAAATATATAACTCGCTTTAATTAACTATCATACTTTTTCTCGTAAATTTGGCAAGAATAATCAAATCATTTTATTCGCTATACAAACCTATAAAAGGTTAAAAGTTCTAAGCCGCGTTCAGAATTTTACACCTTCAAGCAGTTGTTTCCTATTGGTAGTGATACAGAGAATGGTGTAGTTGTCAAATGTTTGAGGTAACTGTATTTACCAATTATTTTTTCTTCTTATTATCTTTCTCACTCTCCCTATTCATCTTCAATTTAGTTCTTTCCATCAAAATTTTGCATATCTCTGTTCCAACTACCAATATCACTTTTGACACTGCTCCTTTGAAAACCTGGATGCAATTATATCATTATAAACAGACCTAGTATGACTGGTCCTTCCTCTAAGTCTCATTTCGTCTTTCCAGCTTAACCAAAACCTGAACCACAATCCTAATTTCTTCATGTAATCTTTTGATAAATCCTCAAAACATTTTTTATCATCATATAATTCGAATGAGCACTTTCTAGCACCGCGTTCAGAAATATGTCAATTTTTTTATCTGAATAGTTATATTTCTACATTTTACTGGATGGAGTCATGTATACATATGCCACTTACTCTGATGATTCATAAAACAAAAATGAAATCTGCGGAGTTAGTGCAAAGATATTGTGAAACCAAAGATTTGGATAATATAATAATAAGATTCACCCACAAATATAAATAATTTTTTTAGTTTTTTCTATTTAGATAATTTCTTTGTAAATGTAGTAATTTTGCATTTGTTCTTGAAAAAACTTTTCAAAAATTTTTTTCGGGAAATTTTAAAAAAAAATTTCTTTTGAGTATACAAAAAAAATTACCTAAATAAAAAAGATGTATCTCGCCCGACTATACAAGCCCTAAAAATTTGATGTTGATCGCATAAGTAGACCAAAAAATATATCACTATTTCACTTTTTCAAAAAAACTGAATTATTTCAACTTTTGAAATTACCATTTATTTACTAAGGAAGCGTTGCTTCCCTTGCTTCCGTGATCCGCACGCCTTTTAATATATATATATATATATATATTATATATATAATATATATATATTATATATATTAATATATAAATATTATATAATATATAGATATATAATATAATATATATATATATATATATATATTGAAAAATAATTATAACGTGCTTTTGCAGAATAAGAACAAAAATATTTTTGTTTAAAATTAAATTGTTTCTTATGAATGTTCAATATAAATATTTTGGTGTGATAACTTATAAGAATATTAATATAAATAACGAATCTGCAATATAAACCAAAAAAAAATTAAAAGCATTGATTTCAATTGCTATAAATACCAAATGCAACAAATGAAACATTATTGATTTCATTTTTTTTTAAAAAATCCTTGGTTTGGTGTAATTGTTTTTTTTTTTTTTTAAACATGATTTTAATCCACT
>JABUQX010011268.1:0-25000 GCA_015478945.1 Trachelipus rathkii | reverse complement strand
ATAATAATAATAATAATAATAATAATAATAATAATAGTTTTGAATTATTAGGCCCAAAATATGGAATTTTTAAATAAACTTTCTGTATTGATGAATCTTTGGCTACTTGTCTGGGTTGAGAAAGCTTATCTAAAAATTTGTTGATAAGTTTATGAAGAAGGAGTTCTGGAAATAAATTGAATTTTGCATACTGATTTAAAAATTAGATTTCCTTATGAAAATCTAACCACGATGTTGAGAGTTTGTAAGTTCGAAAAGTTTGGCAAGATAGGCCAGATAATTTAGCATTCAGAGGAAGGTAGCTAAAAAAATATTACCAAGCATAGTTATGGTAGGTTTCCTATAAGTGGTATTAGAAAAGCCTCCCAAAGTATGGTGTACTCTGACATCTAAAAAGGTAAGGAGTTATCTTACTCTTCCTTCACACTAATACTTAAAATTCCGATGTTGAGAATTAAAGTAATTAAAAAATTATTGGGCGTAACGCTGTTCTCTAAAAATTAAAAATTAGTCATCAACATACATTTTACATAGGAGTGGTTTAAAATCAGCGAGCAATTCTCCATCTAAGATCTCTTATGGTGGCACAAAAATGCATTAGCAAAAATGGGGCCAAGTGACAAACCGATTGCCATACCATCTATCTGCTTGTAAAGTTTGTTTTTAAAAATAAAAAAGTCTGTCATCAGTTGCGAGCTCCAAGAACTTTGAGGATTTTCTTGAGATTATTGATTTTGTTTCATTTTATGAAAAAAGTTTCATTAGCAGGGATGTTTGTGAACAGTGATTCCACATCAAAGCTAACCATAAAGCCTTCTTCCATAAGTGAGAAAATACGATCAGAAAGCTGAAAAGAGCTTTTAGGAGTAAATTCATTACTAGTTAAAAGTTCTGTAATTGGTGAGAGAAATTTGGATATTTTATAAATGGGAGAATTAATGGCTTAGAGAATCAATCTAGGAGGAAGACTTTGTTTATGGAATTTTTAGGCAAACATATAGAAGACCTACCAGAATTATTGAATTTTTAACATTTAATAAATTTACTCTAAAAGACTTTTCAGCTTCCTGATATTGTTTCTTCACTTGACATGGAAGAGCTTTATGATTGCAATACAGTATAATATGGATCACTGTTCACAAAAAATACCAGTTTAATGAAGACTCGTAGGATCATAACTAATGAACTGTTTCCATCAAATAAACACAAAGTCAATAATCTCAATGAAAATAAATTCTCGAAGTTCTTGGAGCTAGCCACTGATGACACACGTTTTTTCTTTAATAACCAACTTAACAAAACAGATAGATAGTATGGCAATGGGCTCGTCTTTCTTTCCCCACTTATGCTAATGCATTTTGTGATGCCATGAGAGATCTTGGATGAGAATTTCCCCCAAGGAATTTTAAACCACTAATATATAAAAGGTATGTTGATGACTCTTTTTTTTTTTAATTTGTTATAAAAAAAACGGTAGCTAAATAAAGTTTCAATGACATCATACATAAACATGCAATGAAAATGCAAAGTTAGTATGTCCTTTTTAGCCGTTCAGAGTACACCATACTTTGGAGGCTTTCTACTTTCCATTTATTAAGAAACCTAATACAAACTGCTTGGTACTAATTTTTTTTAGCTACCTTACGCTGATTTGCTAAATGTCTGGCCCTATCTTGCCGAGGTTTAGAAGCCATACAGCACCCTCAACATCGTGGTTAGATTTTCATAAGGAAGTCGAATTTTTAAACCCGGTCTGCTAAATTAAATTTATTTCCAGAACAACTCCGCCAAACTAATGGATGTGTTTTAGATAATTTTTTCCTACCCAAGCAATTAGTTTACAGATTTTCAACGGAATTTGCCCTTGCCGTTGTTATATTTTGAGCCAGATACTTCATTACTCTTTAAAAAATCATTGAACGTATTTATCAGTTAACAAAACTTTCCATCTTATAGCATTTATTTATGTACTAATGGTTTTTAAAATAAAAAAGCTTTTTAGAATGAAGGACATGTTGCCAATTCCTTGAGGTCCTGGATGTCAAGCCCGTTATGTAGGCCAGACAGGCCTGGAACTACAGCTGAGAATTTCCAAACATCTGGGTCTTTCATTTAGAACTAACCGACCATTGACTTCTCCTGAGAATACGGTTATCAGGAACATTCAGAAATAACAGCTCATAATATCTTTAAAGAAAACTTAAAAATATTATCCCTAGCGTCCTATCTCCTTGAGTGGAGGGTGCTTGAGAACTTACATATTCAAAATACAAAACCGGAACTAAATTCCAATGGGTCTTCAATTATGTTATCTTTCAAAATTAATACATAATATACTTAATATATGCTTTCAAATATAATTGAATTTATTATTTTTTAACATTAATTAGTTTAATAAAATTTAGCGTAATTAATTATTATTTTTATGCGTATATTTATAACCTTCAGATAGTTTGATTTTGTTCAATTATTACATTTTTCTTGAGACATTAATTAAAACAGGTAATATTATATAGTTTATGGATTTTGCAATATTTTGGAATAATCTTATTTTTTATTTTTTTTATTTTTAATTATTACTTTACAGTTTCTTTAATTATTATTATTATTATTATTATTATTATTATTATTATTATTATTATTATTATTATTATTATTATTATTATTATTATTATTATTATTATTATTATTATTATATTTTGACCATAAAAAAATGTTTTATTGTAGTTTTAATCTTTATTTTAGCTGACGATGGGTTTTGTGTGACCCGAAACTTTCTTTAATACAGGTTAAATGATATCAAAAATTTTATTCGTCTTCCTATTTCTTTTAAAATTGAGGTTCCCTTAATTAGAACAAATATATATATATATATATAATATATATATATATATTATATATATATATGTATATATATATAATATATATATATATATATATATATATATATATATATATATATATATATATATTTACAAATGAATCACCACTCACGGGCAGAGCCCAAATAAAAGAGGGGTGTACTCGTTAATTACGCCCAATCAGGAAGAAGCCAAGCCAAGAGTGAGTAGTTCATAATATATATAATATATATATATCTATATATAATATATAATATATATATATATATTATATATAATTATATATATATATATTATATAATATATATATAATATATATTATATTATATATATATATAATAATATATAATATATATATATATATATATATATATATATTATATATAAAGTTCACAGAATTTTAGTGGGTTAAAGAGTTTTTCTCCATTTTTTTTTTAATGATAGAGATATGCCTCTCGCTTTCGCAAATGTACTGCAAAGTAAAAAATATCTGTGTTCGAGCCTCTATCTGGTTGCCAGAATTGAGAGTAAAAATTGCGATCAGTATTAAATTTTCGTTATAACTTATTATATTTTAAATCGTAATTAATAACATAAATCCAAATACCCACATACACACATCACTAAAACTTAGTACATATAAGATAGAATCCATTAATATAACAAACAAATAACTTTTCTCTATCTGGCTCGACAGCAGAAAATCTTCAAGTGAAGTCCGAACCTATCATAGGTAGCTAGAACATTTGTTTGAGTTTGCATCCTACGAAAAGTTACCATTAATTTTTAAAAAAGCTGTGCATAAATTCTTCATGCTGGTTTTAATATATGAACACACTCCCTCCTCCATGGTACTCATTACAGTAAGTGTAAGACGCTCCTTTTAAGGAATAGGGAGAATAAGTGGGAAATTAATAAAAAATTCTTCGATCCAAATTGATTTGTGAATCGCATTAGAATGTTAATTTATTCTTGCCAAGTTATTTTTTGAGAACATACATTTTAAAATTTCATTTCTCTCTAAATAAAGTTTTATGTCAATTAATATTTTTTTTTCCCATCATTAAAATGCTTCATAAAAAATTTTGTAAATATATATTTATTTATTTTGTTTTAATTATTTAAGCTTATTTCATTTATTTTAATTTAAAATGATTGTTTTTCAGTCAACTTGCAAATTTCTTGTTTTGATTCAACAAAGAAAGTGCGTAAATTTTTTTATGATCTTTTCTCTTAGGGTGATAAAGATATGTAGGAGCAGAACCTCAAGAAAAATAGATGTTTCAAAATTTACAATCAGAACAAAAAATGTAAAGAAAAAACATTTACATCCTAAATTATTTTAGGAAAACATTTCTCAATATTTATGAGGAAAATACAAAAAAAAACTTTGTATGCAAATAGCACGCTCTGTAATTTGATCCGATAAGATAAGGACGACTGAGCAGAAAGGCAGATGGATGATGACAAATATTTAAAAAGCTTCAAAGAAGCAACTTTCAAAATGATAAAGAAATAAAAAGAAAAGTAAAATAAATAAAGAGATGAAATAATTACATTTTAGTCTAAAGATAGAATTCATAATGAGGAATAACGTAAATAAATGAGGCAGAAAATATTAGGCTTCAAAAATACTTCTTATAGATAATGTTCTTTGAACCTTTTATTCACTTAAATTTTCTTTGGAGTATATATATATATATATATATATATATATATATATATATATATATATATATATATATATATATATAATATATATATATATATATAATAATATATATATATATATATATATATATATATATATATATATATATTATATATATATATATATATATATATATATATAAAAATAACCCCTTAAATAATTTTCAACCACTGCTGGGGTGTGCAACCTGGGCCAAGCAAGATATATATATATATATATATATATAATATATATTATTATATATATATATAGAGAGGTATGTTTATTAATATATAATATATATATATATATATATATATAATATATATATATATATATATATATATATATAATGATGGCAAGTTTGTGTTTTGTCTCCCTTTGGTTACTTAATTTGTACAGGGATGGGAAGAAAAATATAAGGGAATGATATCGAAAAGGTTGGTTAGAATGATGAATATTAAATGCGAGTGGAGGTGTCCTGTATTGTATGCTGATGATTTGTTTTTGTGTGGCAAATCGGAAGAATGTTTGAGAGGATTTGTATAAGAGTTCGGCAGAGTGTGTAAAAGAAGAGGTTTGAAAGTAAATGTAGAGTTGAGTAAGTTAATGGTGGTATATATATATATATATATATATATATATATATATATATATATATATATATATATATATATATATATATATATATATATATATATATATATATATTGATAAATTCATGTAATCATTTTTTCTACTTTACAGAAATTATAGAGAAAAGATAGATAAAATTAAAAGTATACAGATTAAATTTTATATATAATTTAGTAAAGTAATTTAAAAATAAAAATAAGGAAATACTTAGAATTATTAATAAGTAAAAATTAAATGTAAAAAATAACAAAAATCAAATAAAAAGAATTAACAAAAAATACATTGATGAAGATATGAAAAATATGAAAGATATGAAATATAAATCATGAATATGATAAAGGAATTGAAATCTAATAATTTTGACAACTGCTATGAACAGGAATATGAATAAGAATTACACAACCAGCAACATCTTCAAAAAGAGGTAATAATAAGTAATTTTTTGCTTTAAACATGGGAATTCATGTAGATGATCTAATATACGGTGGGAATGAAAGGTTTGAGGAGAAAATCATATCGAAAATAAAGAAAGAGCTGAAGGTTGGAAGAGAAGAAAGTAACGTTTTTAAATATCTAGGAATAGAAGTGGAACAAAAGAAAGGAGGTGATATTATTATAAGTCAGAAAAGTTACACAAGAGAAAAATTAGTGATAGGTAAAATAAACAAGGATAATAAAGATGAAAGATTAAATGAAGAAGAGATGACAGAGTATAGATCATTGTTGGGAAAATTAAATTGGATGGCACAAAATACTCGTCCGGATCTTAGTTTTGACGTGAGTTTTTTTGGAAGAAAGATGAAAGAGGCTACGGTAGAAGATTATAAGGAGCTAGCTAGAGTGGCTCAAAGAGCAAAAAAGGAAGAAATTCAAATGAAAATACCAAAATTAAGAAAGGGAAGAATGAGGTTGGAGGTTTACTCAGATGCATCTTTTGGTAATGTGAGCGAGGGAAGGACACAGATAGGTTATTGCATACGGATAAGAGATAGGGAGGGTAATATATGTCCTTTATTGTGGAAGTCCAAAGTAGCAAAAAGAGTGGTTAGTTCAACTTTATCAGCTGAAACCTTGAGTATGGTGGAGGCTATAGAATGGGGGGAATATCTTAAATATTTGTGGGAGGAATTAACAATTACCAATGATTTTGAAAAAATGGATATTATAGCTATGACAGATTGTAAATCTTTAAGAGATAGCATAAATTCGACTAAGGGGGTAAAGAATAGGATCTTGAGAATAGAGTAGCTAAATTAAAAGAAAAAAATGGAATAATAGGGTGGTTTAAGTCGTAGAATGGGTAAATTCGAGCTTACAAATAGCAGGATGGTTTGACTAAGAAAATTAATATGGAAAAATATAATCAATTAAGGAGGGCTTTGGGATGTAATTTAGGGAAGGAAAAAGCAAAAGTTTAAATTATAAGATACTTGTTTTAGTTTTTAGGTATGTATGTGGGTCGCTTCACAAAAAAGGGGCTTATGCTATCTTCTTATGTATATGTCCAGTTTTAGTGTAAGTTATTTTTTATGTTTTATTTTTTTAGGTATGGTGTCAAACCTTGATATAATCTTGTTTTTTGATATCTGTTGACTTGAAAATATTTTTAAGAAGGATTAATTTTATAATTATTTTTTTTTTAGTTTCAACGGGAGTTTAACTTTTTTGACTAACGGAATTCGTGAATAGCTGAAGTAGAGGAACAAAGAAAGCTATTTTTTTTATTTTTTTACTCCGGAAATTTTTGATAGAAACTTTCATTTTACCTGTACCCTATGCTTTTACTATATTCTATCTGCATTCATTCTGAAAGTTTTAGTCCCTATGGAGACCTTTTTTTTGTTTTGCTTTCTTGATTTGTAAAATGTCATCTAACTTAAAACAAGGTTAGTTATTTAATGTTTACAATATCTAGTTATTATTTTAATTTTCACTTACATTATTTATATCAATTACTGCTAATAATAACTTTTTTTTTTTTTTTGAGTGGATGTACAGGGATCTCCACAGCACACAGTTATACCGTGTTGGTAAACTAACGACAGGGGAAATCCCTAACTGAACGAAATATGAACAAAGCCGAGATGGTTAGATCTTATACATAAAGGCAAAAACTTGATCACTACGAAAGTGAGAAGATTCGGATAAGATGTGTGGAAGGCAGATGCTGAAAGAGTATAGTGAGCGCATCAGGGAAGATCTTGCTTCTAAAGGTGGAAATGGCCTCGCAACTTACAAAAAGAAAAGGACAATTGGGGGAGCAAAATGGGCAGGTCGGGGGATCCCCCTGCGTCATAAGAAATCCATGAGTAAGATTGGTATGACCCAGACGTAATCGAGCCAGGACCACCTCCTTCTAATAGATAAAGACCACCGTTCAACGGCGGCTTTGACGTTCCGTAGTTTAGCGCCGCGAGCATCCTCTGCCCAACATCTTTGCCAGAAAGAGAGGAAACCCCGACATATTGAGATGGAGAAATCTGTAGCAGGGAAATGGGCCAGGCGAACAGCAGGAGGAAGGTATTGGGCACTCGACACTACTTGCGTAGCTGACTATTTGGCCTCCCCATCGGCCGATCGTTTCCAGCAACACCCACATGGGAGGGAACCCAACAGGACTCAATGTTGTGCTTCTGCGCCGGCACCAAGCAGAGGGACTTTTGAATGGCAGAGACCAAAGCGTTTCGGGTACATCGGGCAAGCAAGGCCTGGAGAGCGCTTCGAGAATCGGAAAAGATGGTATAGTTACCCCCCACGGGTGATGGTACTGATTCTCTTCACCGCCATCAGATCAGCCGAAAAAACAGACAAATACGGTGGAAAGGCGTGGGATACAGTGATGTCCGGAAACACAGCTGAAGAATCACATCTCCCTCCGTCTTGGAACCATCGGTGTAAACCGCTATAGTAGTTATGGACATCCGCATGGGACAGAAAGGAATCCCTCAACTGCAACGGGTGTGCCTCCGACTTTGTCAAAGACTGGAACCTGTTGCAGAGAGCAGGAGGCGGATAAACCCACTTTGAGGTAAAATTATAGTGCATGACCGCTATATAATAATAATAATAATAATAATAAATAATAATAACAATGGAAAAATTATACTATATATATATATATATATATATATATATATATATATATATATAGTATATATAAATATATATAATATATATATATATAATATTATATATATATATATATATATATTATATATATTATATATATATATATAAATATATATATATATAATATATATATAGTATTATCTTACTATATTATATATATATATATATATTAGGATGCTAGCCGATACCAGAACCGATACCGATATTCTATTTTTTTAGGTGCCGATACCGATACCGATACTTTAATTAAATATAATAAAACCACAGTATAAGATAGAACATTTGTGTACTGGGCTTAAGAGCAACTCAAGATTTGCATTTCCCTGTTACCCAAAATCAATACTTAGTGATTTATTATTTCATGTCTGGTTGCTGCCAAGTATAATTTTATAAATTAAAATAGTATCTTTTAAGGAATAATAAATGCACATATAATATTAATAACTTTTTTATTTTTGTGTTATTTCAAAAAAATATTCCATTTCCATTTTCCAGTAAAGTATAAAAAAAGTTTAGCTACTAGCTTCTTTATGTTTTAACATGATTACAATTTACAAAAAGATTTTTTAACTAAGCTACAATATAAAGAATAAAAAATAATGAAGGAAGAGACCTCAATTAATCAGCTGAAAAATAAAATAAAAAACGCTATTACTCAAACATGACATAACAAAATAACATAAGATAAAGATAGATATCATTCAATACGCAAATTCATAAAATCACAAAATTGTGATGCAAAACTATTAAGCTTTCACTTAGTATCTGGACGAGAGCCCTGTTTCCTTTTGGGTGTTCCCATGCCTACTTACCACTAATAATACGCCGCTCTTCAACTGATGGAGGCGCTGATAATTATTTGCTTGCAAGCACTGATAATAATGGAAACCTTGGCCCATTTTCATGCCACCACATTAAAGGTTCTCTTCCTTAGGCAGCATCTCCATGTTTTCGTCAGAGTCTCATCTCCTCTTTCACTGATTGCAAATTTGAATTATCTTTGCTCCTTGATGACTGTCTCTTCAGTTTTTAACGATGGAGGTTCCTTGGTGGTGATTTCCTTTGTAAGGTGAATGAGATGTCCAATGCAATTTCGGCCATTGAACTTATTCAAAGTTCTAACATATCCAACACATCCTCTCTTCAGTATGCTTTATTTGCTGAAAAGCCACCTAAAAATACTATCAGTGCTTTTGCCAGGGGTTGCAGATAACGCGGTTCCATTTCTGTGAATCTTTTTTTTTTGTCCCGCGAGCAAGCTCCTCGGGTATGCTATTTAAAGTGGTTCAAAGTCGGAGATGCCATTCTTGTGGGGTTTCGCTAGCTTAAGGAATTCCTTATTAGGACCTGTTATTTTATTTTTTTATCAGTTGTCACCGCATCTCACAGGCAGAAACCCTATTCCAAGGAGGGTGGTGTTGAACGCCTCAAAAATTCATCTAACGCAAATGAGCACAGACGCAGGACAGACGCAGGCTTTAAAATGAGGAGATTAAATTCAGCCAGGAAAAAAGAAGATGGAAGAGAATCCACAGAACAGAGGTTGGCAGGAATAAAAGGAAAGACCGCAGCAAACTAGCCTGGAGTTAGCAATATCCACACACAAAACTAGTGCGCAGACACAGCACCCCGTGTGCTTCGAGGCGTCGTAAAGGTGGTGGGTACGCGAGTGGAAAGCTCCTCGAGCACTTGAAGCTACAGGAGCTATATAAAAGGGATAAAGCACCAACATCACGCCGCAAATATAGAGGTCAACGTGAACTAGAAAGTAACAGGACAGTTTTAAAGTCTTTTGGCTTTTGACTCGACCCTATCCAAAAGCCGTGTGAAACCAGAGCCCTTCCCAGATATAAGAGCAGTACTCCATACAAGGGTGGATGAGACCCTTGTAAGCTGGAGTAACTGGGAAGAGGAAAAAGTCTCGCAGTCTATAAACAGAACCCAAGTTTCTTTGAGCCGCCCTAAGCAACCATTGGATTTGGGTTTTCAAATTCATTTTTTGTTTATGTAAGGCAAGGGGAATGTTTATATTGTCAACAGGAGAGACGAGAGACCGTCGAAGAGATAGGAAAGTTAGGTGTCTTAGAGAGGGAGATTTGCTGAACATGGGTTTAAAAAATTGAAAATTTCACAAGCTTGAGACGACCCCAACCCTGAATTTCTATCCAGATCAGCAGAATAGAACAGAAAGATTAAACGAAAGGCAATTTTTGAACCAAAAAATTTCAGGGATCGCAATTTTGATTGAAGAAAGAAGGTCGAGTCATCGTCACATGAGTGGATAGACGTTAGATGTGCAGGTGAGATCATTGATGAAAAGCAGGAATAAAGTAAGAGATAAAACAGAATCCTGAGGAAACACCACTATTGACAGAAGAAGAATAAGTCGCCCATCAACAACAGCCGACATTGAGCGATTTAAAGAAAGCTAGACATAAGTAAGCAAAGAGAAAGGAAACCCAAAGGAGGGGAGATGGAGAGCAGTGACGCGTGCCATACCCGGTCAAAATGCTTTGGATATGTCAAGCGCCACCACAAAAGTCTTTCCATAGTCCTAAGGGCGGAAAACCATAAATCTGTTAAATAGCGAAGTATATCCGCCAGTAGATTTCGGAGCGGCCGAAAGCCTACTTGGGCCAATCGGAAAGAAGGGAATGAGATTCCAGATCTAATTCTAAGAAGTGAGAGTTGAGAAGTGTTTCAAAAGATTTTAGAAAGAATACAAGTTAGAGCTAAGGCGATATGTTAGAAGGATCAGAGGCAGCATCCTTTTTTGGAATAGGTTGGACATGCGCGCTTTCCAACACTGAGGGAAGCTGCTAGGTTCTTGAGCATAGAATATTGATGAACGAGGCGGAGTTCAGCCACGGAAGCACACTTCACCTCAAAACTCGGAGGAATGCCATCCATGCCACAGCTCCTTCCTAACGTTCATAGATTTCAGGATCCCCCATGCATCCGATCAAATTAAATTAAGGAAAGCCATAGGACACTGAGAAGGAGAGTAGGAGGAAAAGGAAATGCCAGAATCGTCCAGGTTGAGTTAGAGGAAAATAGGAGGCCAAAAAGAAAATTGGCCTGTTCAGTTTTGATTTTTTACTCGCATAATCAGCTAGACGGAAGTCAGAGGAGCGAAAATTGATTTACAGAAGTTGTTGAAGATGTTTTTTGGCAAGAGCCAGAGAAGAATTTGTCAGTAGGAGAACCAAGGAGGTCAGAACACTTTCGTTTAATGAAAGCCGCTTTGCTCGTCGAAGAGTATCCCTGCAACGATTTCTAGCTGAATGAAAATTAGCAAGAGTGATTAGGAGAACGGGGAATTTTTCCACTCCCGATACGCACTTCTCTAGCCTGAATGGCCAGAGAACAAGCACGTCGAACCATGGATTTTGAGGAGAAAAAGATTATAGTCCAAAGGAATGAACCTGCTCATTCCATCAACAATTACAGTTCCCACTTATTCGGCAAAAGCTGAAGCGTCTTCAGTGTCGATGGGGCGGCTCCAATTGGAGATATCCAGTAGAGGGGGAAGCTCCTGTACGGCCCATTCAAGTGCCAGGAAAAACCTGCATTGGGCAGGATGGAGCATGTTGAGAGCAAGTATTAAATTAAAGTGCATATAAGGTTGTAGTCCAGATTTACCGATAGGAAGCGAAGGTGGTGTATTTAAAGAGAGAAGGACTAGTGGTGAACATAGGTCAAGTGTGTTTCAAGAATTTGTTGGAACGATCCGGAATGTGTGTAGTTTCTTTAAATTAGTTGCTCCAGATCGTTGAGAATACTGAATGATTGGCTTCCTCCCCACCTAAATTAGTATTGGAGGAACCGCTGCCCATTCAGTGTTGTGTACATGAAATCCCCTAAATAGAGACCTCAGTATTTGGATGAGAAGATATAACAGTCTCGGAGAAGTTGGTAAGGTAATAAAAAAGGCATGAAAATTCTGTTCTGTTAGGAACAGTCAGCAGAAGCACAAGATTATTGTAGTAGGAAGAAGAAAGATTTTTAAGCCACAGACATCGAAGTTAGGAGATTCGAAATTCTCGAGACGTGTATAGGAGTGTTTATATAATTTACATAGGCACATACTCCCCCCTTCAGAACGGAAATTATAAAATGGTACAGTTGTATATATAAATGAGTTGAAGGATGAATTCTTAGCATCTGAGTCTCAGACACCAGAGTAAAAAATTAAGGTTAGAGTTAGAGAGGTGGTATTCCATGGATACAGAGTTAGAGTGCAAGCCATTGATGTTGGTAAAGTTAAAAGAAAGCTACGCCTGTGAAAATCTGCTATCATACACGCACACACAATCACCACACACACAAAAAAAGACAAACCAAAAATACTTTTTTTTTTTTTCGTTTTTTTGATTTTTTTTTTTTTTTTTGACAAAAAAACAAAGAGAAATGAGGAAAAATTATTCTTACGCTAAAACCTAAATTTAAAACCGAAAATGTAAAACAGTAAAACCCTATTTACAGCAATATCTAAAATATGATGAATAATCCAGAAAGTTAAAAAACACATCGCACACACGCCACCCTATCAAGAAATTAGCCCCTACAAAAAAAAAAAAAAAGAAAAAAAATGCTATTGATCAACTAAAAAATTAGAAGATAAATCTGTATAAATACTAATAATTATAATAAATGTTACGTTAAAGCCCAAGTGGAGAAACGCTAAAAATCTAAGTTAAAAAGAAATCAGGGAAAAAACATAACCTGCGTTACCTAGCTATCATATATCGAACTAAATTTATTATTGAATTCTAAAAGTTTCTCATAATTTTTTCTTCACCCAAAAATAAGAAGTATCGGCTAAGTATCGGCCATATTAACCGATACCGATACCCCCAAAATGGCCGATACTACCGATACCGACTACATCGTAATCCCTAATATATATATATTATATATAGATTATATATATATATATATATTATATTAATATATATATATATATATATATAATATATATATAATTACTATATAATATTAATATATATATATACTATATATATATATATTATATATATAATATGATATATATTATACATATTATTAACTATACCGATATATAATATATATATATATATATATATATATTATAATATATATATTGGGGGGGGGGCAGCGGGTTTACAGAGATTGCCACTACATGCAAAAAATGTGACCTTACTGTGTCAGAGAACTAACATTAGGGACCGTCTCTAAACTAAACATAAAAAAAATAGTGTTGAATGTTTTAGATCTTATGAAGGGATATTTAATTTATGAAGAAAAAGCAAAAACTTTGTCACTTCTAAAGTGAGGAGATTCGGACAAAATTTATGTACAAGGCTATTCACTAGAGGAATAATTAGTAGTTCAGGGAAAAACTTGCATCTGAGAATGGAGATGGTCTTATAACCCACAAATACGAGTATATGGTTGATCGTAAGAGTGCCATACAAACAGCAAGATTACTTCGACATGTAATATATATATATTAGTATGTAAGTATGAATATATATAATATTATATAATATAATATATATATATATATATATGTACTATATATTTATATATATATATAGTAGTATTATATTATATATATACTATATATATATACTATATATATTATACTATATATATAATAT
Organism: Trachelipus rathkii; assembly: GCA_015478945.1. Classification (NCBI taxonomy): domain Eukaryota; kingdom Metazoa; phylum Arthropoda; class Malacostraca; order Isopoda; family Trachelipodidae; genus Trachelipus; species Trachelipus rathkii. The sequence goes on along the minus strand of JABUQX010011268.1, from coordinate 11,042 downwards.
ATTTTCACATTGTCATAGTAAAATTTAACAAAAATCATACGGGAAAATAGGATTTTGGACCCTAGAAGCAAACAGAGTAGAAAATCAGAAATTTCGAAAATAACTGCTTTCGCTTCAAGCGTAACTTCCGTAAATTTTCACCCATTATTTAAGACAATATTAAGAAACCCTGAGGAGAATTCTATTATATATCTAACCATATATACTATATATATTATATATAGTATATAATAGTATTATATATTATAGTATATATTATATATTAATATATAATATATATATAGTAGCGTAATATATATATATATAGTATAGTATATATTATATATATAATATTCATGAACAAACAAAAATTTAGAGTTTAGACTCCAGAAATCAGAACTTATAAGCTCAGCTTTGAGAATGAAGTAAGGTAAAAGTAAATATTCCACATAAACCTTGATGTACCGTAAGCTTATATGATGAGAATTCTCCTTCATATCCAATAGACCAGAAATGAGATTTCTAAAGAAGAATCTCATAAAAACTCAATAAAAAGAAAATGAAAAACACCAAAAAGAACAAAAAGAACAGTCAATAATGAACAAATATTAAGAAGGAAAAGATTGGATAATTTTTCAAATATAAACTCTTATGAAGAAGAGGTTACACAAGCCAACCTATAGTATTAATTGAAAACGAAAGGTTTTACAGACAAAAGACAGAAGAAATTAATTATCGCTTCAGTATTATAAAAAGAAAAATAATAAAGTGGTTTAAATAGAAGAACTTTCCTCTTATCCGAAAGAATATTGCAATATTCAGTTTTATGCTGGTCATATACCAGTATGAACTTTGAGAAAAGTGAAGTTTGAAAACAGAATTTATATGACATTTTTTTCATTTTCTTAATTTGTAGGAAATTATAATTCAGAGATTAACATTCTATTGTTTGGCAAGAAGGAGGCTCAAGAACATTTATGTTGCACTAATTTGCAAAGAATTAGCATATTATGATTAAATCATTCTAAGAACTTAAAGATACTCATAAGCTTATATTCTTCTAATTCATCATAGAAAGCTTTCAAAAAGGCTCATTGAACATGTTATATTACATATTAGTTAAATATACCATGAACATTGCAAATGTATAAGAGTTATTCTCGCTATTGAATATGTAAACAACTTACTATTGAAGGCCATTTAGTCATCAAAATGAGAAATCTAATTCTTTGGACTTTACATCATTTTTAGAAAGCATGATAAGACCAATAGGTGCTTGTCATGGAACATTGATAAAAGGTGTTTATTTATTAATTATTAATTATTAAAATGTTAATAAATAACATATTTTCTCTTATTTCCTACATAGTTTTATAGTATAAGCAAAATAGAAACGGAAAGATAGAGAATTTTTACTATGATCTTGTAACATTACGGGCTTTACAGAAAAGAACCTGAGTTATATTCTTTGATAACAAGAAGGTTCCAAATAAAGGATAGATAGGTTTCTTTAGTTTTAAGTTTTCAAGAGTTCATACTATCAGAAGAGATCTGATAAGAGAAAAATATAATATCAGAAATTAACAAAATGTAGAATAAAAAGATATCTTAGATTGCGATTCAAGGAAGACAACCTGTAAAACAAGGAATTGGACACTAGGGTGGAATGAAAACCGGCCTAAAAATTTTTTTTTCGATTTGAGATTTCTAATAGTGGCCAAAAGTTGCCTTTTAGATTCATAATAAAGAATTACAAAATTCATTGTAGATCTTGTGTTAATTTTTGAGGTGCCGCAAAGAGCCTGAAAATTTGAAATTTTTTTTGAATTTAATTGAAGAAATCTCAAAAATTGGTTTGCCGTACATTATTTTTATTGAATTTATATACAGTTGTACACATTTACTGGGAAGTAATGCAATTAGTAACAATAAAGTCTTCTTAGATTAAAAACTGAAAGACAATCTGCACAAAATATTATGCAAAATAAGAAATTGACTTTAGAGCAAATTTTTATATTTTTCTCATTTTTTACCAATTTATTATACTTTGTTAACAAATGTTACAGTAATTTAAATAAAAGAAAATGAAACAATGTGAATCGCATATTATGTGGTACATGCATACAAAAATTTCTTTATAATGAGAACCAAAAATGTAAATCAATTAAATCCTTGATAAGATTAATAATTTCCCAACGTTTGAAAATTTTTGGTTTTCACTGCATTGGCACATTGAAATGTTTTTTTGAATGGAATTTTGGCATATTCTTTTGAGATACAATTTTTGCATTAATAAAATCTTTCCTTGAAGATGATCTACAGACAGACAAAGATGACTCAGTAACTAGTTTAACAGCTCTTTCCACAATTTGTGTGTGACATGGGAATCTGGGAAAGTCAATTAACTGGTTCTCCACAACACTGGATTCAGAGGTTTTCATAATGAATTGTTTAAGTCAGATTGGAAAATATACTTTGTCATGGGGCTCTGTGATTTTAATGTCATACCATAGGATCATATAAATGTAATCTTTAGCGTCAAAGTCGATTATTTGGAATTGTGAACTTTCAAATTCCACGTTCGCTCTCTGCCCTTGCTTTTAGAAGTCTGCGCAAACCAAGCTCTCTTATATGTTTGCGCTCATCGCATAACATGGACAAAAGAATATTTTCCGCAGCAGCAAAGTATCCGATTCTACCAGCCTCGATAAGTTAATTATTTTTTAAGCAGTCATATGTAGACACTGAGAGTAAGAAATAAGCTTCCAGAGAAGTTTAGAACCATTCGAGCGATGGAAGGTGTCAACTTAAGCGTTAAAAACCTAACAGGTGCATAAACTTTTACAATAAAGTTACCCAGAATTTGAAGGTTGTTAGTAGGTTTTTCAGTTCACAGAATTCACAACGAAGTATTGCGTTTGCTAATGTAGAGTCAAATTCTTGCAGTAACGAGGTTTTTCCCAGGGTTTTTCAAAAGGTAAACCCATACGAGCAGTTTTCCAACTAGATACAGACAATATTATCATTCCATATTAAGTACTGTTCTGATCTGTACTTAAATTACTTATATTTTAATAAATGAAGGAAAGTTATTTTCAATTGGTAAAAGGGTACCACAGGAAGCTCATTACAGTTTTGCAGATGCTTACCTAGTTTTCCTTAAACTCATTAGGACCCTTAGTTTTCCCATCTAAAGAATAAAACGAGGTGACGTAAAGGCAGTTCGTTATCATGGAATAAGCAGAGACAACCACTTGCCGTGGATTTCCTATTTTGTGTTTCCAACAATGACAAATATACTCACCACCATTATTGATCTCCAGCATTACAACTGTCTCCAGTCACATTCAATTGCGGTAAAATTCAAAAGTTGTTCGTTATGTTCGTTATTTCGGAAAAACTCAATTATACTCTCTGCAATATCATTTCCAGTACCAGATCTTGTGTTACATGGCCTAAAAACTTTGAATTTGGTTCTTCTATTAGCAAAACGTGATCTTCTTCAGTAACCATTTATAAAACTTATTTCCCTTTCTTTTTCTTGAATAATCTAAGGATTTTGAATCCCGTTTCGAAAAACAATCCTCTGTTTTAGGTTATCAGACACTGACTGTCTGAATGCATTTTTCCCGTTTCTTGATCTTTCTCGATCTAATTTTCACTTCGACGATTACTTTATACTTTTTGTCATCAATTATTTATCTAAACTAAGTCCTGCAAGTATACGGCTTGCTATTGCTGCAGCAGCTCTACCAGATATTCCTAAAATGCGAATCACATGTGGAATGCAACAGACGTGACAGTTTAATACGTGCATTTGAGCTTTACTGGTTCTCTTGTAAATGAGAAGAACCTGCTAAATTGTCTTGTTCTTGTACAAAATCGCTATTTTGTTCTCTCACTATGAACATTAGCTTTCTGTCACTTCCTCATCCTTCTTCCGTGCTGTCATCACTATCAGTAAACGTTGAATCATAATTGAGGCTGGTTGTGAAGTTTCTCGAGTAAAGATTTAAATTTCCTCTGTAGTTCTTTACTTTTCCTGCATCTTTCAAATAACAAAGCGTTTGCGGGTAACCTTCTTAATCCTACCCATAACTATTTTTTCCTGGACAGATCATGATCTTTCAAAATCTACTCAAAAAAGAAGGACTTTCTTTCTTTTTTTAACAACTAACAAGTTGTTTTGAAAGTTTAAACATTTTGCAGGCAGCAATATCAATTAGAGTTTCAGCATGTTCTTTAATGTAACAAGGTTTGAATTATGCTTTTCTAATTCTTTTCTTTTTTAGAATCTTTACAACATTTCGGTAGCTTGTCTCATGAAAGCTTTCATCATTTGTAATTTCGGTATTAGAATACTACAGGAATTAATGAAGGCTTTTAACAATCTATTTTCGATTTCCCTGAAGCTAAAATATAACAATTTCACTTACAGTTTGGCTCCTTTGATGTTGTATCTGGTTTGAGGTTACGGATCTTAACAAGAAGAATAGCACTTCATTCATCTTCAATATGTGAAAATTACCTACATCTTAAACCATTAAAACTTCCCAAAAATAGTGACATCTTCACCATTTTGTCAAGTATTCAACTTGTCGTCAGGGTCCTTTTGTTACAACAATAGTAATAAATAACGATACACACACCTCTCAAATATACCATATGCACTTACATTGACTCTGAAGTCTCTGAACTCAGTGATATTCCTTGCCTAGGAAGCTAACGATACCACCTGGCTAACGATGCACAATTGCACACTTGCAACACAAAACGCACGCAGCGTTTTATCTTTCTAGTAAAAATATTTATTTTTGGCTTATATTTATTTTTTTTTATCTACTCAGGAAAAATTAACAGCTCAAAAAAACAGTCTGCTATATTTAATATAAAGATCATATTTTTATGATATTTTTTGTAATTAGCCCTTTGTAGTGCAAATAAGCGACTCGAGAGAGACTCTGAAATAGAGCAAAAAATTTAAAATATAGTACAAGTCATAGTACTTGCGCGCATCTCAGAGGCAATGCATCCGATTACCACAAATTTTTATTTTTGTGCTTTTTTTACATCAAAAGAATGGTAAACTATTAAAGAATTAAAAAAAGAAAATAAAAATTTTCGTTCCACCCTATTGGACACCCTTGGTTAGATAGGAACCTCTTCTTAAATCAGCTTTCACTTACAAGTGCCCTAGACATTGACCTCCTATTCACTTATTGAAACCCACATTATGGTCATTTGCTAGAAGTAAAACAAACTAACTTTGACACCAGATAAGAACGCAGAATTTGCTTTGTAAATGAATCTGGACACTTCATTGAAAGTTAAATGAAAGCCAAGCAGGCCTATTCCTGATTTGGAGGAAGATAGGGGTAAATATAAGAGACAGAGTAAGGTTTTTAATAGGTACTAGCATTACGATAAAGGTTAGTTTTAAATGGTCAGAAGTTGTGAAATATTTAAGACCAACAATATGCGAAACGAAACTTTTAATAATGTCTGTAGAAGAACTACATATCAGAATCAATTCCGAGACTCATCTGTGAAAAAAAGGACAGAGAATCCTTACTATTTTCAGAACTCAGTAATAACCAGGAATTTCATAGGACTGAAAAGGTATACAGCCGGTTATTCAACCAAAGAGTTTAGCAGACTATTCGCAGGAATTGTAATCTGGCAGTGGAACTTTACATAGGAATATTTACCTGTTGGTTGCTACTTTTGAGAACTCAAAGTAAAATTAAGAAAAGTAATGAACACTATTCATTAAGTTTAAAAGAAGCACCGTTCTTAGGCATAATAATTTGTTATATTTAAAGTTAAGAAAATCTCTTCAGTAAGGAAGAAATTTAAAATTTTAAATTTAAATTGCTATTTGCCGTTAATGCAGTTACCTAATGGAAAAGTAATTTCAGTTAACCTGGTCCTTTGCCAACTTTGATTTTAAAAGCCCAATCTGTTGAAAGGTGTGTTAGAATCACTTGTGTTTCTGATTTTCATAATGAAAGAATAATTAGAACACACATAAATAAGAGAAAGGGTAAATTATGGTAAAGGTAAGATAATCCCGAAAACTGGATAATTAACCTCCCCTAGGAACATTAATCCTGACAGTAAGCTATCCTAATAAGTGATAATAGTAAAAGTTAGTTCAAGTGAATTAAAAGAATTTATATAGATAACCTTCAGAAACTTTTTAATAAATTAGTTGGAAAAAATCGAAATTAGAAAATAATAAAATTCATAATTTTAAGTTTTAAATTTGCTGGGAAATACCTCTCTTCTCAGCACACTCTTCTCTCAGAGATACTCAGCTAAATGTTAAGAGTTTATAATGGAAAACTGACTTTCACATGATAGACACGCAAGAACAACAGGAAAAGAAAATTGAACTTCATAGTCATAATACACAAGAGAACACATTGAAATTTACTTATTTATCAGAAAAGAAAATCAAATAACGACTATATTAGATAATTCCATCACGTTATTTATCAGACAAATATAAATATACACATAAAAGGATAGTTCATACGTTAGAAAATAGATAACACCATAAAGTTATAGTTCATATTTATTGAAGAAACTTTCTAGATTTTCTTTTATATTTCTATTATAAATGAACATAATCTTTTTATATTTTATTATGAGAATAATATATTTTTAAGAATTATCGGCACGCAAAAAATATATAACAGAACTTCAACATTATTTTAAAGTGAAAGAACTTTTAAAAGAAACATTGTAGAAGCAGATACTAACATATGTTGCTTGTAAACAGATACTAGGAAGATTGTTAAATTTAGAAAGAACAACCAGAATTATCCTGGCAAAGAATTGGAATGTGATGATTCGCAAACAGAAACCATAAAACTTCAAGTTTGTTCTAGAGAAGAACAAATTAATTAAGTTAAACAGAAACAAACAGAAAACTTTAAATTTGTGTCTAAGAACAATAAAGCAATAATTAAGAGACAGTTAAAATAAAAAGGCCTATGGAAAGAGTCTTTACTGTTCTTTTCTTAATATTGAATGAGATAACTAGACACAGAAGATAAGTTAAGCACATTAGAATAAATTTATTTCATTAATAGATTGTAATTTAGAACAGCAAATTAGGAAAACATATTGAAAGATTCTCCACCCAAGAGACAGAATTTAATTCTAGAAAAATATAATCCTAGTTTTCTTTAGTCCTAGAAATTCTCTTGTTAGGACGAAAAAGCTTAAAATTGTAAATAAAAATATTTGTTTTGGACCAAAATATGTACAAAAGTCTACCTCAGAATTGTAAAAAATTGTAATATGGGATTTAATCGCCTGAGATATGTAAGACTGTGTAAGTTAAGAAATTCACACCTGAACACCCAGTCATTTCTGCAGTACTTAATTTTTTAAGAATAGAGAAGAATTGAGTGACTGAAAACACCACTGAAAATTGAAGATTTGAATAGCAATTCTTCATATGATTTTCAATAAATTCCACCAATTGAAAGCAGAAGTACCTCTTATACTTTATATTTCTATATAAGTAAAAATATAAAAACATAGTTTAATTTGGTTACATAAATAAACTTAAATTTAAGAAAATATTAATGAGTTTTCTCTTTACTAAACTCATATCAAAACATTTTGAAATTGGTCTTTTGAAAATATTTATTTGGATAGAACATATATCACAAAAAAGACATGTGATATACTAAATAGTTTCTATTAATATTAAGAAAATACAATGGGATATTAATTGGATAAAGAAGATAAAGAATGAACATTTCTCTTCCAATCTACTATTAATTCATTTATCTTTATTGATTTTAATGTAATAAAATTTTTTCGATAAATTTAGAAAAGAGTGTGTCTAGTTAACATAATTCATCTTGGCAATTCATGCATGCAGAAGTTACTAGAATTAATAAAAAGGTTTTATAACTTTGGACCAAAAATTCTTTTCGTTCCATCTCTCTATCATCCTATCAGACAAAGACTAAGTTGAATTTTGGCCATTTCATCTGAAAAACTTTTTGGAAGATAACGATAGATTAGGTTGTAACAGTTGAAAAAAAACATTTTCCAATAATGTAATCAGTAAATTTGATAAGATACATGTGATTAGAGATTCTTCAAGAAGAACCTCATTTATTAAATCTAGCAGGTCGAACATTGAAAAAGTTCAAACACCAAAGACTGTAACTCAAAGTTACCAAGAACAGAACGAAGCTAACATCAGGTCTTTGACTTGAAGAGAAAGAATCCCAATCAGATTTTATATCATCTGAGTTATACAGAACTCGATGAAAATTGTGTTAGAAAACATCATGAAGTTGGAACTATACTAATTAACTCCAAGAACATTAATTAGTATGTTGTAAATTTAGTAGTTGACAATGATATTTTTCAACATTTTTATACTTTTATATCCTTTAGATTTAAGTGTTTTTATTTTATTTGCTTTACAGAAATAAAAATTTACATGTTTTACTATTCTTAATCTTTTTGTGAGTCAAGTTTATGTTGTCTACAAAAACTTTACATTTTTTTTTTTATTTTACATATTTTTTTTAATTTTAATACTTCTAATACCTGTTCACGAGGTAATTTCCAGATTATAAAAAAGTATAGGTTCATTTTGCTTTAAGTAGAATAAAAAATTTTATAATAAAAATCGAAAAAACTTTTTTTTTGGAACGATATTTCATGCATACTTATTTTTATTTTTTATTTTTATTTACAGAAATTATAAAAACTAAAAATGATTTAGTTAGAAATTTTGTTTTGTTTTTATAATAAAAATAGACACATTCAGAATTACTTTTAATTTTAATTGTGCTTTTAATTTTAACTTAACTTTTTAAAAAAAATTTGTCCCACACATTTATATAATTATTTTAATTTAATATTTAATATTGAATTTTCATATTTGCCATTAACTCAGAATCTAATTTTAATTCATTCGCCTTATCAGCTATATAGATAGTTTCCAATTAATAGTAAGAATCTTTTAATTTTAATTTTCATTATAATCAGAAATCTTTTAATTAAAATTTTAAAATTTTAAAATTTATTTTTAATTTTTAGTTTTAATTATTATTTTATTCATTTTATAAAAAATTAACTTTTTAACTAAAGTTCTAAAAAAAAACACTAAGTACCAGTTATTAGATTAAGCATTTCTACTTTTTGAAAACATAAAAGTATTAATGGACCCTTAATTGTAGAGTAGTTTAAGATTCAAATAATCAGAAACGTTTTTTTTTAAATATTTTAAATGAAACTAATCTTAACAAAGTTGCTAAAATAAATAGTTTATAACTTTTAATTAACGTTTAATTAAAAAATAATCCTATAACTTCATAATTGTAATTATAATCCACCCAATAACCCTAACCCAAATTTTTTTTAATCATTTTAACGTAATGGATGGCGACCATATTAAACAAAATATTTTCATATAACGTTAGAATGATCCGAATCAGATTATAATTTAATTTTCCCTATAAAAATTTTACATAACCAATATAACCCACCGACCGATAAACATTGCTTTACATTCAACCAAGAAACCAGGCAACGAAGTTTTCATATAAAAACTGTTAGCCTACACACTGTCATACAGTCCAGAAAACCCATTCTTTTGACGTTGGTTTGTTTGATTAATGAATATGGGGACGCCTGTAATTATTGTCGTACCGTCCAACAATAAAAAGAACAATGGTTTACACTTACATTTTACTCATTACAAATACAAACTACAAACATTGATTTGCTTCTTAATATGTTTACAAATTGTAAATGTCTTACCTTACTAATGCTTTCACAAAGTGCTTGCTTATTAATACTCTTCTCTCTCAAGTTACTTTGTGTATGATTTCCAAACGTATTCTTGTTACGTGATTTGTTCATGTTTAATTGATACTTAAGCATTTTAGTAGTTGTTTCCTTTATAAATGTGCCTTCGTGTATAGTTTTTTGTGTGAAGAACAAAAATCTTTGTACAACCTTGTCCATCTTACATTGTGCTGTAATAACTTTTCTTTTTACTTATCATAGAAATTGATCCAGAAGACCAATAGATTTAATTAATAACTTTAACTTCATTTCATAAAGCTGTTTAACATCTAACCAAATTTTTAAATTAAAGAATGAATTTATTAATTTCATATTGATTGAACCAGAGATAAAATTTAATAAATTGAATAAAAATAAATTTTAAGTAGCTTTAACTTCAACTAACTAAATTTCAATGATCAAATTTATATTCTAGTTTTTATATTTTTTGAATCAAGATGTTTAGTGCAGTTTTAAGAAACCATCCTGGTCTCAACTTCCGGGAGTGGAAATCGTTGCAATTTCAATATTGATGATAAAAAGAATAAATTTATTTAAAGTCATGAAAGTTATGTAGATAAACCTCATCTTGGTAAGGCTTCTGAATAGCTTTGAAAACTCAATATCATAACATTTTGTAACTTGTTTATCAATTGTAACACTTTTTATTGCTTTAAGCTCAAACTCTGCCGCTTTATGACCCATAAAAAGTATATCGATGATTTTTCGTAAGACTCCCCGAAAAACCCCTATGAAGAACCCCGCATTTAAAATCCAAAGGAATGACTCATCTGCATCCCCTAAAAACCCTCTTTAAGATACTTCCCAAAGACAGAGAGAGACAGAAGAGAGAAAGAGAGAGAAGTGGACGGGAGAAAGAATATAGCCGATGGAGGACTAGTAATGTTAAAGGGCTACAGATCTTAGAACGCCAATTAGTTGGAACATAAGGACTATGGGATAAACCAGCTTCAATTAGAATATTAAGTTAGGCACGAGCTTCAGGAGGAGTGAATTTAAGATGTTCCAAATGATATTATGAAGATCAGTTTTCGCAGAAATTTGGGAATTATATTTTATAAATACAATAATATTTTATTATATATATTGGTATATAAATATATGATACTCAAAATTTATTAATATCATAATCACTTTATTTGATAATATCATAATTTATTCTTTATTATTTTAATAATTATAAAATAGAAAAAAACAGAAAAAAAATCCATAAA
>JABUQX010011267.1:15000-17500 GCA_015478945.1 Trachelipus rathkii | reverse complement strand
CATTAACAAAGTCCTCTACCAATCAATGGTAACTAAAAACTATCCACAACAAAATTTAACCTAACCCTATTTTTCCATCACTTCAATAGTTGTTAAAATAGTAACATCTAAAAAAACTAGCAAAATTTAACAAAGTTCCCTACCTATCAATGGTAACTAACTTAACATTACCCAACAAATATTTAAACTAAACTTACTTTCCAGTCACATTAATAGTTGTTAATATAGTAACATTTAGAAAACTTGACAAAATTTAACATAGCCTAACCTATCTAACATACTGAAGTACGAACAACTGTTCACATAAATCAAGTTTTTAGCTTATCACTAATGCTAACATAACATTACTTGACCTAATCTAAGGACATAACGTAACATAGATATCCTAACGTACCTTAAGCACAAAAAAATAATATCATGGACAAGGTGGCTTCATTTTCAATCAATATAATATAACATAACAATTCCTAACCTAACCTAACAACGTGATCTAACATAACCTATCATATCTAACATACAAAACTATGAATAAATGTCAAATCAATACTGCTAACATAAATTCATTTCAGAAAAAAACAAATACTGTTAATATAAAAATATATTCAACGTAAAAACTAACTAAACATGTATACTTTAAATCGTCATAACCTACCCAAACTGAACATTACCAACATATCTAACATGCTAAAGTATTATAGATACTAACATTAACAAACTGTCCTACCTTTTAACGACACAAGCATTTTATACTATGAATAAATGCTCACATTAAAAAAGTTTTCAAACTAATCTAACCCTACTTTTTCTATCACAACATTAACAGCTAGCATAGTAATATTTATCAAAACTTAACATTTTCGAATAAAAAGTGTTATAGACTAATAGATGTAACTTACTGAATTACGAATAAATTTTAACATGAGCAAAGTTCCGACCTATTGTTGGTACTTTGATAAAATTTTTACACCATTTTTTAAACCTCTAGTATTTCATTACTTGCATTTCTATTAATAAATTGCGTAAATAATAATAAGTTAGGTTAATAAATATAAGGCAAACATTAACAAAGTGTCCAACCTATCAAAGACATTAACACTTTGAAATATGGATAAGTTCTCAACCAAACCTATTATTATTTAAAATAAACGTAACCTTACCTTACTTTTCTACAATATCATTAGAAGCTGACGTAGTAATATCTAGCAAAACCTAACGATTCCTAACAAAACTGGTATAACCATACAGATCAAATCTACTGAACTACGAATAAATGTTACGTATTACTGAATCCTAGTGTATCATATACATGACGTTATTTCTACGAAGTTCTTCGATCAAATATTAACTTAATTTAGTTTTTCTTTAAGGTGAAACATTAATATTTTCTTTCCAGACTGTAACTTTAATAAATTTTATATTTTTCTTTTGAACATTAACTAATTTTTTCCCAATGTTTAAATTTTTAATTAAATTTTGTGTTTCATTATCGAATTATTAGAAAGTTTTAAAAAAAATTTAAATTTTAGATGTTTTTTTTAAATAATTTGTTTTACTGACCCTAAAGCTTTATTATTATTATTATTATTATTATTATTATTATTATTATTATTATTATTATTATTATTATTATTATTATTATTATTATTATTATTATTATTATTATTATTATTATTATTATTATTATTATTATTATTATTTTTCACGATTAATTTACTTTTCGCTCTCTACATACTATGGGATTGAAAAATAAAAAATTAAATGTTTTAATTATCTATGTATTAGTGTTCCTGGCATAAAAGTTCAGAATTCATATGACCTTATGAATGCTCATATGAGCTTATGAATATAAAGCATTGGGGTTTAAGAATGGTTTTTGAGAAAGGGGTCATCGAATATTTTAATTAGCAATTTTGGTTACATCCTTCGTGATCCTCATGAACTTTAACGAATGATAATTAGTAGCTTTTATTGATTTTAATAACAATGTCTGAATGTCTTTATTAATAAATACACTCCCAACACTTTAACATCTTTACATAAATATGAAGAGTTTATGACATCTGAGATAACATTGCATCTACAATATAGCGCAAAATTTTTTTCGCATTTCCAATTGAAGATATTCTAACTAAAACATGGTTATTAATGAGTTTTCAATATCTTATATAAATACCATTTGAATTGTGGTTAATTTGAAATTTTAAAAAAAAATTCTTGATGATAAGCAAAGAAAACTTACATATCTCGAAGGCACCTTTACAGGCTTTATATTAATTGAAAAGTATTAAAAAATATTTGTATCCTTAACATTTCCACCACAGATGTAATACACATACACTCTATGTCAGCTTTTAGGAACGGAACACTTATCATTCTAAATCACGCATGGTTTAGAAGTAAGCGTTTACTTGAAAGATGGAAAAAGATATAGAATGACCGGTGACGTAATTTCAACATTACTAATCCTGGAAACCGCTTTCGAAAAATGCTGGACAACAAT
>JABUQX010011267.1:0-10000 GCA_015478945.1 Trachelipus rathkii | reverse complement strand
TTCTCTGATTTACGTATTTCTTCACACCACACAACTCCCTAATACGTTCAATCCTCATTTTATTATTTCTTCTCATACCTAACAAGCCAGTAAGTTTGTCCATCTGAGCGTTTTGTACCTTAAATCTATCCCTTTTATTCCAGACTATAGCTTTACTACTATACATTAACACAAGTAACAGCATATCCTCATTTAATACCTTGCTCACTGAAGACTTAGCCCCTTCACAACCACCAAGGATTTAATTACACCATCCACCTTCCTACCATTCGCAACTTTTCTACTATACTCTCCCCCCCCTTTTTGCATACATCCGTTCCCTTTTTCATCAACATATATCCCTAAATATTTTAATTTAAACTCAGTTTACTTGTTCCACATACTCACCATCTACAGGACTACACCGCGCGATCTCCTCACTCACTACCATAACCATTACTCTAATTTTCATTTACTTTCATACCCCTCCTTTTACACACCCTGACAAACTCCTCTGCCAATCCTTTCAAACTCTCCTGATATTCACCACACAAAACCAAATAATCAGCATACAATAAGAAGGTCACCCTCCACTCTTTTACGTTCTCTATCATTCTAACACCTTTCCCTGTCACCTCCACTTCTATTCTTTCATAACATATTCAGTATACAATTGAAAAACAAAGAGAATAACACTCCCTGCATCACTCCGCTTACTTAATATAAAACCACTCACTTCGACTCCATTTATTTTTACACACGCTTCGCCATCGTCATAAATACTTTTGATTCCATTTAGAAGCCTACCACCAACACACTATATCACCAACACTTGCCAGAGAACTTCTCTATTAATTCTATCATGAGCCTGTTGAAAGTCCATATAAACCTAAATGCAATTTATTCTTCTTCTCCCTTATTTGCTTAATCAATTGTTTCAATAAAAAAATTTGATCCGCACATCCTCTACCACTTCTAAATGCTCCTTGCTCTTCACCAATCACTCCTTCAGTAACTCGATGTACTCTTTCAACCAAAATACCAGCATAAATCTTCCCTGCAACACTCTATAAACTAATTCCCATACAGTTAATTTCCGTACAGGTACCCCTTAATCCCCTTATCCTTATTATTAAGGTTACTATTACTTGCCTATATCTCCAAATCCCTCGGAATCGTATACCCTTCATAAACGCTTTGTTACATAACTTCCAGATCCATTCAATCACCATCTCGCCTCCATTCTCGATTATTTCACCAGTAATTCCATCTATGGTTGCAGATTTACCATTCTTCAACTTTCTCACCCTACCCATTTCCTCTTCTTTACTAATTACCTCATTCCCAAAATAAATATTTGTTCTTGCACCATCAAACCAACACACATTCACATTCACTTCTTCATTACTAAAATGTTATGCAGATTTTCTGAGTGTTCCCTCCACATATCCAATACATCATTCAAATTATGAAAGAAAGCCGCATTCTCCTCAATATTACCCTCAGATGGATCATTATTACAATCACACATACTTTGACCTTTTCGAATCTAAATTTTACCATTAGAATTCTAGTACTCACACAAACAAAATCCATCATAGGTCTTTGACAAATATCACTCATCAAAATCACAACTCATTCTTTCCCCTTGCATTCCTTTCCACTCTAGCACCCACACATTTCGCACCACACCACTCATCTTCACAGTTTTCTTTCATTTTTTTTCAGTCACAGCCAGCAAATCAAATTTACCTGTTCTAAATACTCATCCATCCCTCTCCTTTCTTCCATCGAAATTTTAGTACTTCTTGACAATTCAAGCACACACTCGCTTTTCTCTATGCGCTGAAAAGATACGATTGGCGTGCCGGCGATCACGACCATCGTCGAGGCCTGCAACAGCACACCACACACACACACACACACACAATCATATATATTATATATATATATCATATATATATATATATATATATATATATATACTTAATATATATATATATATATATATAATATATATATATATATTATTTATATAATACTACTATATATATATATATATATATACATCTATAATATATATATATATTTATGTTCAAGTGTGTGTTAACTTTTTTTATTCCGTTTTCTCCTTTTGTTCTTATTTGCGCGTCGTGTTTGTGTCGATGTGTGTGTGTGTGTGTGTGTGTGTGTCGTGTGGCAGTATGTGGTGTGCGTGTGTGTGTGTGTGAAAGATGGCAGATTTGTGTAGGCGCGGCTCCGTGTTTACATTACTTTTACCAACATTCCGCGCTTAAATCTAACTTTAGACCTTCTGTGGAATATCACCTCACTAACTCTAACCATAACCTTTTGCTCATGTCTCAGACTCAGATGGCTAAGAATTCATCCTTCGTACTCGTTTAAATGTTTCCCAACTATAAACTCGTATTTCATAAATTTCCGCGCTAAAGGGTGGGAGATGTGGCTATGTAAACATTAACACTCTGAAACACGTCTCGTGAATCTCGACGAATCTCCTTACTTCGATGTTCTGTGGCTCAAAAATCTTTCGTTCCTTCTTACTACAATGAATCTTTGGCTTCTGCTAACTGTTTCTCCAAAGTATTAACAAGATTTTCAGTCTTCTTTGAATATCTTAACTACTTCTCACCATGAGACTGCTTATATCCTTCTCAATCCAAATACTTGAGGTCCCTATTTAGGGGATTTCAGTATACACAAGCACTGAGTGGTTGGGGTCCTCTCATACTGATTTAGGTGTGGGGAGGAGGCCGATTCATTCAGCGATTCTCAACACGATCTAAGAGCAACTAATTAAAGAACCACACACATTCCGGATCTGTCCCAAACCAATTCTGAACACACTTTGACCTATGTTTCACCACAAGTCCTTCTTTCTATAAATACACATTTTCGCATCACTATTGGTAATCTGACCACAACCTTATATCCTTATTTCAATACTTTCTCTCAAACAGCTCCATCCTGCCCTATGCGTTTTTTCTGTCACTTTGCATCGGGCTGATTGGGGGGCCTGCGTCGCTTCTGAGCTAACTATAAAGGAAATGAACTGCACTTTGACTCTGATGACGCTTCGGCTTCTATGCCACTAACGGGTGGAGGCGCTGTATCGTTACGGGTGAGCAGGTTCATTCCATCTTCGACTAAATCTTTCTCTCCTCATAATCCATCAACCAAAACGAGTATGATTTTAAAATGAGTTTGGGTCTAAAAACTAATAAACACAACCCACCTTCTCAAATATAATTTTATCAATCACAGCGTGAGGCTCAGGATTATGAAAAAAAGTTATTTTCATACCTTAAAACAAAAAGCGATAAAATAATTCGACCATCACATACGAGTCAGATAGAGGATCAAAGGATTTACTCCGTCCACTTACAAGAAAGGAAAACATTTCCTTCTTACCTGGCTTAAAGGATCTTACCTATCCTGCATGTTTCAGAGTTTTGAAATATATTTATAA
Source organism: Trachelipus rathkii (assembly GCA_015478945.1). NCBI lineage: Eukaryota > Metazoa > Arthropoda > Malacostraca > Isopoda > Trachelipodidae > Trachelipus > Trachelipus rathkii. The sequence continues at coordinate 6,531 of JABUQX010011267.1, read as the reverse complement.
AATCATAACATTGATTTCTCAATTTCTTGTCTATACTGCAATTACTTTTTGACCTGGTATTAGGCTTAAATCAGCCCGGGATACAAAAAAGGTTAGGCCTAAATTTTAGGCCTAAATTTAGGCCTAACGTCGTTATTTCAACACATTTTACAGAAAGAGTTGCAGTTTGAATATATTTTGACTGGTATTAGGCCTCAAATCGACCCCGGGGTACAAAAAGACTTATCCTATAATTTTAGGCCTAAAGTAGTTATTTCAAAACATTTTAGACAGAGGGTCAGTTTCGTATCTGTAAGGAGTGCGCCGTTGTTGTCGTTTTCTCGTGTTGGAATTAGAATAACAAGTACATAGATAATAATATTAATAAAGAAATAAATAAATTTATTAAAAAACTTTGAAATATTTTTAGTTAACATTTAATGAATAATATCAAATGTTAAGTTGACATTAATTGTTATTTTTAATAAAAACCTAGAATGATTTTAATAAAATACATTTTATGTTAACAGAGAAGAACTTATTTTGCTATTTTTATACTTATTACATGGCTAAAGATGATGTAAAGCAGTAAGTCAATAGAACAAAACGTGGTATAGCTTGGTGTAGGGAGTGCTAGGGGCTTGCCTTACTGATTTACTGATTTATTGCTTTAAGGTACGTAAAATATATGTTTTTTACTAAAATTTCATAAAATTTTAGTAAAAATTATTTTAAAACTTGATAGTTATAAAATTTATAAACAAAAAGTATTAACAGTTAATAATAAATCTTTGTTCAAAAAGATGATGATTTATTATAGAAGTTTTAAGAAACTTTGAAAATAATTTTACGTTATACTTGAGGATGAGTAATTAATATAAATGTACGTGTTTAATTAAAACAAAAATGTCTTAATAAATTATCACGTTATGTTCATACGAAAGAACTTATTTGATATGTTAAAACAGGGTGTGTGTGTGGCGTGTATCTTAAAAGTACTCTGTGTGTGTGTGTGTGTGTGTGTGTTTTGTGTGTAAGTGTGTGTGTTTTTGTTAAATAATAATAGCAATAGGCATGAAGTAAATAAAAATAATAATAAAATAATAATAAAATAATATCCTCAGCAAAAAAATAATAAAAATAATAATAATAAAAAATTAATAATAATTAAAAAGTATTTAACAAAAAATAAAATTACTAATTAATAAAATAAAAATAATTTAAATAAAAAGCGTTGAACGACATAAAAAAATATAAAAAAATAGTAAATCTTAATAAAATATCTGAGTTAAGCAGTACAAGCATGATGAGGTTAAAGCAGTAAGCAGTAAAACACAAAGTCCTACTAATCCCTTTGTTGTAGGCAACACACAGTATGATTTACTGTTTTACTGCTTTAAGGTATGTAATGTATGACATAATGTTAATAAATATATGATGTAAAGCAGTAAAGCAGTAAATCAATAAAACAAAAGCCTACTAAACCCTTTGTTGCTAAGCAACAGCACTATTGATTTATTACTGTTTAACTGCTTTAAGGTCTGTTAAAGTATAAGTTGTTACATAAAAATTTCGTACAAATTGTAGTAAAATAAATGTTTATATATCAGACACTCTGGTTTTTTTCTTCTTACATACAATTTAAAAATTGGTAAATTAAAAATTATTAAGTAAAATATAAAGAAAAAAATAATGTTAATAATATATGAGTCTAAAGCAGTAATCAGTAAAGCAGTAAAAACAAAGCCTTTACTATTCCTCTGTTGAGCAACAGCGTTATTGATCTTACTGATTTTACTTGCTTTAAAGGGCTGTAAAAGTGTCCATGTTTTTTTAAGAAAAAATGTTCTTAAAGCTATGACAGTAAAATAATGACTCATAGTCATATTGAAAAGAAAATTTTCCTGAAATGCGCTTGTACATTGAAGATAGTCACAACTATGAAAGTATGTGCATTCAAATAATAATAATAATAGGCTCTTGTTGATTATACAGTTTTAGGATCGCAAAAATGTTTTTAATATAAAAAATGTTTAAGTATGAAATAAAGAATGAATGACTCATAGTATTATATATTTTTCGTTCGCGCGCTAATATTGCGCCTTCCTGCGGCCGCACGGCGGCGGGCGGTACGCGGAAATATTTGTGCCTGCGGGCGCACGGCGCGGGTTGCACTGCGGGTGCGGGTTGACTGTCTCTTTGCGCGGACGGCGCATGCTGCGCCCTTGGGTTACAGCTTTTATGACCTCTGGGAAGACAATCAATATTAGCTTGTTCTATGATGTAAGGGCAGGTTAGTTAGAAAAAGCTAGAAAAATGCTAACTCATAGTAGAAAGATCCTAGCACCTTCTTATATACACCAATCGACTCTCATACCTTATAACATAGGGTAGGCCTTAATATGGGATGTATTCTAAGATGTAGGACATGTCATGCTAGAAAAGGCTCTCATTACTAAGAGCATCCTAGCAAACTGTACATCATTTACACAGCGTCGAATCCTCATACCTTATAAACTACTAGTGGTAGACACCAATATTAGGGCTATTCTAGGCTCAGGGGTGGGATCCAACAAAGGTTGAACAATCCAATAAAATCATGAGTCATCAAGGCATGAACCATCAAAGGATGAACCACAAAGAAGACGATCATCCAAACGATGAGCCGATTATATAGGTGGTATCAAGATGACGGTCATCCCAAAGTGAGTCCCATCCCACACACTCAATGAGCTACGCACACAATCGCCCACAACACGCTGGACACTCGCTACTACTAAAGCCCCATATCTCAAGACCACGCAATTGTACTCGCTCCTACATGTACAGCATGAGACTATCTGCCATCTTCTCATACACAACACAGTATCTGAAGCGACCCTATTCCCTCAAATCCCTCTACATAGCACGACTACGCTACACTCTATCAACAACCTCTGACGCTCCTACTACCTCACGACGCACTACCCCTCTTCAACACAATAGTGTCTATAATCACACGATCCAGCTCTCATACCCAACGCTATGCCAGTCCAACACCCGTCACAACTCCCTACCAACACTACTTCACGACAGACCACTATATCCCTCGACCAGAAACGACTCACGTACACGGAAGCTATGCACTGTACGTCACCAACCACTGCGTACTACTAGCACCTACTCGACTAACTATCCATACCCTATAACTCCTCCTACACGCATCTTAGTCACCAACTACAGCATACTGACTGACTATACCGCCGCAAGTTCCAGTACTGCAACAATCACACATCCAGCTACTCCATGCTCACCTACCTGCCATCCCAGCACCTCACATCTCACGTCCAGCTCGAAACACGACTCATCTCTCATCCACGTCCACAGACACGACTCACCATACAGACCACGCTGCGGCGACAAACACTACACATCAGCATCAAATCCTCACTGCACACGCCCGCCTCTACACGCACTCCACAGACTCATAGTCACTTACACTAGTCCACGCACTGCAGCCATCACCCTCTTCGTTCTATGAGACGTGAGCGCTAACAGCTGATCCAACTGTCCACACGATGAGGAACTACCATATCCCTCACGCAAACGCAGATCGACCCGCACCTAGCTCCACATCACTAGGTGCTCACTACTATCAGACTGCAACTGCCACCAGACGATCTGAAACCTACCACTACGCGGACGTCATCACTGCCTATCTCTCCCCGCAGCATATGCTCTCCCCGAACACTCTCTCGCAGTCCCATACCGAGTAAGCCATCATCCCGCGCAAGATCAGCGCATCCACTATGCTTCAACATACATGCGCTATACTCCTATACTTACGTGGACTGCAGACTGCACGCCGCCGACATTAGTCAGCATAGGCCATGTACTTCCACACCACCCAACTCGCGCAGAGCGCAGCTGCATCCCGTCCTGCCGCCCTCACTCAGCACGCACGCTTCCTGCTCTCCACCTCGACGGTCGTCATGTCACGAGCAGCAGCAATGCGCTACAACGTCAGATACCTCGCAGCATCGATACATCGAGTATGTGCATCAAGCTGTCTACATCTCGCTCCGCGACCCATGCGCGACGCGCTCTTGATCTCCTCACACGCATCGATCTACAACTCCTGTCACTCGAGCGCAGTCGCGATACGACGTCTCATCACAATCGAGACTCGCGGCACAGCCCATAAGCTCTCTGAGTGTCAACGTGCGTCGCGCCAGCTCACAAGGTGTACCATCAGGATCCTAATGCGCCGCGTCCAAACGCGTCGTCAACATACACGTAGCGCTGTCTTACCTAATCTCCGCATACTCGCACACTCAGCCTCCTAACCTCAGAGCTATCCGCCATCGATAGCTGACAGACAGTGTCGGTGCCAGCAGCCCCCCGCCCACCCTCCTCATCATCCACTACAATCACACACCAATCCTACTCACCCCACCACGACGTAACTGCCACTTGACGTCCTAGCCGTGAATCCTCCACCCTTATCTGATGCTGCTGCGCAGCTGACTGACGTGCCTTGACTAAGACGTCTACCGCGTAGAAGTGCGCGGCACATACACAGGTCACTCTCGCGTAGCGCGCTAGAGAGCGCATGCTGCACGTATCGCACTGCCACGCGTGTCGCTACATCTCATGTCTAACCATATCTCATTCAACTCGCTCGCTATCTGCTCATGCGCAGCTCAGCTCTCAGCGTCACTACGACGCCACTCGGAGATCGCGACATCTCATCGCTACGACGTCGCTGCAGATCCGTGCGCAGACTGTATGTCTAGCGAGCACTTCAAGCTTTGAGTGAGTACCTACCGTCCGAAGCGATACCTAATAATAAGCTGATCGTCAGATCCTGGATCCAGCTTTGCGCAACATTTCCACTGACGACTACATCGCTCAGTAGAGTCTCATCCTACTATGGAGTCTACTCTATTCACAGACGCGTATGTGCTGTGTATGTGTGTGTGTGGGTGTGTGATGTGTGTAGGTGTAGGTGTGAGCTATTGGCGAGGTGTTTGTGTTTGTATAAGTGCCTAAGTGGGTGCTGCTGTGATAGTGTGTGACGTGTGTTGTGGTGTGGCGCACATTACGTGTATAGATATTTGTGCTTGTGATGTGGTGTGTGTGTGTACCGGTCTGGTGTGTAGAGTGAGAGTATATATATAATAATACTCTCTCTATATATATACTGATATATATATATATAATATATATATATATATATATATATATATATAGTATTATTATATACTATATATATATATACTATATATTATTATTATTACATATTAACTTATATATATATACTATATATATATATATATATAACATATATAGTATATATATATATATTATATATAGTATATATATATATATATATATATATATATAATATATAATTATTATTATTATTATTATTATTATTATTATTATTATTGTGCTTCCACGTGTTCGCTTATATATATATATATATTATATATACTACTACTATATATACTATAATTTATTATATACTTATATAATTATATATATATATATATATATATACTATCATATATAATATATATTATATATATTATATATATAATATATAATATATATATATACTAATAAATAATATATATATAACTTATACCTACACCTATATATATATATACATAATATATAATATTACTATTATTGATTATTATTTTTATTATTATATTATATTATTATCTATTATTATATATTATTATTATATATTAGTATTATTATTATTTTTATTATTATTATTATTATTATTAATTATTATTATTATTATTATTATTAGTATTAGTATTATTATTATTATTATTACTGCTTGTGTTTGTGTGTTGTGTGTGGTAGGAGAACACCTGGTGTTTTTACAGGAACCACAGATATATATATATATATATATATATATATATATATATATATATATAATATATATATATATATATATATATAATATATATATATATAATATATATATATATATATTATATATCATATATATATATATATATACTATATAATTAAAATACTATATTATATTATATATATATATATATTATGACTATATACTATACTATTATTATATATAATTATATATTAATATATATAATATATATATATAATTATTATTATTATTATTAATCTATTTTATTATTAATAAATTATGGTATAAATTATTATTATAATTATTATAATTAATTCCTGCGATTTAATGTTATATTAGACCTTTAATATTGGGAAGGTTTCCTCATTCTCTTGATTCTTAACTTGACCTGCACTAGCCAAAAGAGGTAGGGGATCGATCTTCTACCCTGGCGTTTTCTTCCTGGGTTTATATTTTGAATTATGACCCAAGTGGTGTGTGTGTGTGTTGTGTGTAGGTGTAGGTGTGTGTTCAAGTTAGGATAGATACATACATTGCCGTCAAGTTAGAATAGATACACTTACAGGCGTTCAAGTCTGATGACACGATACATACAAATGCGTAATCAATCCGTTAGGATCCGGTACATACAGACATCGATAACCTAATCTCTCTTTTTT
>JABUQX010011266.1:42500-50790 GCA_015478945.1 Trachelipus rathkii | reverse complement strand
ATTGATTGATATTCAAGATGATCTAGGAAATAGGAATTAAAGACTGTCTAAAAATATTTAGATAGAACAAAGATAACAGATTCAAGACGATGGTTTGAAGTTTCACAGCAGCTTTCTTTGAAATCTGTAGTAAATAGCCGTTTTAAGAATAGCGAGGGAAAAGAAGTTAAGAAAGTATAGTTGAACGAGAAACTGTGTCAGCTCCCCCTTAGGACATGGGAGGAGATAGCATCTCCTTTCTTTTACCTTCCCATATATGTTAGGATCCAGTGCACTCGACCGTATGTTATATCTTTGTAATGACATGGTGAGTTACCCCAAGAAGACGAGAGTTGTCAGAGTCGTCCAGGGTGGAATTAGATGAAAATTGGAGACATTCTCAGCAGGAGTGTTAATTTCATAAAACGGATTGAATTTCTCACGCCATATACATTATTTGTTTCCTTTAGTAGTTTTCTTTCATTATATTTTAGTAAATTAATTAAGTAATTAGCATTATAAAAAGATAGTTAAAGGAAAAAAACGGGCTGGAAAAGTTAGTTGACGCTTGTAAAAACACTATTTTTTAACAATTTTAGTCTTTCCCTTACAAATGATCCTTCTTGAAAGGACCACAGGAATGAATAACAGGGCCAAAAATAAACTACCAAATTTTATAGTTATCTATTTAATATATAATATATATATATATATATATATATATATATAACTATATATATATAACTATATATATAGTATATATATTATATATATATATATATATATATAATATATAAACTAGCTTTCGGAATGTTGCTTGGTAATAAAAACTGGTAAGAACCTAGGAACATTATTTAAGTAGTGGAATAATCTAGAAGACTTTAATTTATGCACACTTCATACTTAATTTAAAATTGATAATTAGCACTACTTTCCTTTACTTTCCAAAAAGAAGCGGTACGGTAAGCTCTATAATCATCATTCTCTCATTATTCAACAACAACAACAACAATAGTAACACACACACACTAAAGCTATTTAGCTTTTGAAACCAAACATAATTGGTATGACTACCACCACCCTTCCATTTACTTCATCCTTATCTCATCTTTTATTTTGTCAACATCTTTCTTTGCCTCAAAAAGAATACTCAACATCTGACAAAGTACATTATCTCAATAATAAAAAGCATATATTTTAAATAATTCATATGCATAAATTTGAGAACTTGATCCATGAGGTGGTGAGAAGGAAGAGAAAGTTTGAAAATAAAAAAGGGGGAGGAGGGACAATAATAATTTAATGTTTGAATGAAGAGCGAGATCTGAAGCCTTTGATATATATATATATATATATATACTATATATATTATATATATGTTACATATATACTTTATATATATACTATATATATATATAATATATACTAATATATATATATATTACTATATATATATACTATACTATATATACTATATATATAAATATATATAAATATAATAATAATATATATATAATATATATTATATATACTATTATTATAATATTATACTGGCACCATGGCTCCTGTTACTTTGGGTATTCACAGTAAATGTGATGGTGTAATTATACTAGTAGATTATAATAAAAAATATATTTTTATATTTCATTATCCTCAAAGAAAAAAATTTGTTCACAAGGGGATTTATGCAGTCATCAATAATTTCTTTTATTACTATTTGTTATGTCCTCTTCGCGATTCGCTCGTGGATGCAAGTCAATTAACCTGCTTTGCTCCTGAGGCTTGGATATCTTTTATATAATAAATATATTATATATATATATATATATATATATAATATATATATATATTATATAATATATATATATATATATATTATTAAATAGGAAAACTAACTCTATATATATATATATATATCATATATATATATATAAGGATATAAGGTACCCTAGAGTTTTTTGAAATGATAAAAAAGTCGTTTGTTGGACTAACTGCTAAAAAAAATAGTAGGTTTGTCACATGTAGCCTATAAATCTAGCATTTGAAAATATATGATTATGAGTATTCAATGAAGAACTTATTACAGCAAACGTACTTGGAATATATGATTATATATAATTTTGAATTTTAAACTTTTTAAAAGCACTACTAAAATAGTTTATTAAATTTTCGAATTCTTTTTTGAAGAACTGGCACATTAGTCTTTGGGTTAACTGAGCGTAGATGTGGTTCATAATGGGAATATCTTGGGGTGGGAGGAGGTGCGTGGATGAAAAAAAAAAATGTAAGTAATTTCACAGCTTAGTTATAATGACCTCCTTAAATTAGAATGTCTCAAAAAGTTGTCAAGGTGAAGATGAAGAAACTCACACTCTGGTAAAGGAAACTTTAAAGAAATTCAGTGAAATTTTTGAGAAAATAGAAATTTTGAAACAACGTGCCATGGTATTGATCCAGATATGGTTTCGTATCACCCATATTTGCTGCAATCTTGAATTCAGCTCATGAACAATATAGCAAATTTACAACAACATACGAAAAGAGTGACATGCTATTATGCTTAAATAACGTCTTCATATATATCTATATATATTATATATATATCATATATATATATATATTAATATATATATACGTATATATATAATATATATATCTATATATATATATACTATATATATATTATATATATATTATATATATTATATATATACTATTTTACTATATTATATAATACTATATATACTGAAAGCCAAATGATGAGATTTCAAAAGAAAGATGCTTTGGAATTATATAAGGAGGAAAAAAAAGAAATACTAAAAGGGGTTTATACGTAGGAGAAAACAAGAGGTACATGAACAGTTTGGAAGGAGGAGTTCTTTGGTGAAATGTGAACAATGGAAAATGAATTTCTCTCTCATCATGATCGAAAGCGTAAGAATGAGATATACAATTTTATCAGTCTAAGTGAATAGGGATGGTGCTTTTGTAAACTGATGAAATGGATGTGAGGGATTGTGGAGAGGAACCACTTCGAAAATCTGCACAATAATTCAACAGTTAATGATTTGAGGTGTTAGTGAATGCTGTGTGGTTTTGCATGGTGCAAGAAGGACAATAGGTATTTCTGGGGATGAGGTTATTAGTAAGCAGGAGGTAATGGTAGCGGTGAGAAAGTTGAAGAAGGTTTAAATCTGCAAGGTATAGATGAAATTTACTAGTGAAATGATCAAGAGCGGAGGCGAGATGGTGATTGAATTGGATTTGGAAGTTGTGTAATAAAGCCGTTTATGGAGGGTATCAGTTCCAAGGACTTGGAGCAGAGAGCGGTAAATAGTTTTACCCTTGCTATAAGGGTAAGGTAGAAAAGGGGAACGTAGAAATTATAGGGGAATAGGTTTATTGAGTGTCTGTAGGAAAGGTATATGCTGGGTTTTTGGTCGCAAAGGTGCGTCGAAGTGACTGACGCGGCAACTGATTGGTGCAGAACAAGTCGATTTAGGAGGTGTAGAGCATGTGTGGTATCAAATCTCTTACATTGAAACAAATGATGAGGAAATGAGAGAGAAGAGAAAAATAAATTTGTATTTAGGTTTTCATGGATTTGCCAAACAAGGCGTATGATAGGTAATAGGGAAGCTTTATGGCACGTATTAGTGATATATGGTGTTAGGTGGTAGGCTTCCTGAATGGAATCAACAGTATGTATGACGATAGTGAAGCGTGCTCAAGAATAAAGTTGCTGTCAATGCGTGATTGGTTTAGGATTAAATACGGCAGTAACGACAGCGGTTTAATATCGGAATGAGGAAAGTTATTCCAATTTGTATATGGATTGGGGGTATGAAAGAATTTGAGGTGCGGGGATGGCAGGAAATGGTGTTCTAGCAATGGTGTCGAGCAATGGAGTTGCAGTGCGAGGGTGCTCTTGCCGATCCATCTGCGGATGCATTTGCGTTCTGTTGTGGGAATCTGCAAGAGAGTTTGAGACGGATTGATAGAGCAGATTTAGCAGCGCGTGTGTGAAAGGAGGGGCTTGAAGTAAACGTGGATAAGAGTAAGGTTATGCGTTGTGAGTGAGGACACTCCCCAGTGTGAAGTTATGTTAGTGAGCATTTGGAACAAGGTCTAAGTTTAAATATTTAGGGTATATGGTTGCGATTGAGAGGCGAACGGACGTGGCAGAGGCGTAAGTAGGCAAAGTTGTAATGGCAGAGGTGGCTGGTGCAATTTAAATCCTTGGATCGTTGGTGAATGAAAAGGGACTAAGTCTTGAGTGTGCTAGGGTCTTACCTATGTTGTACCTGTGTTATTGTATGGTTGTGAGACTATGGTCTGGAATAAAAGTTATAGATCTAAAGTTCAATGTGTTCAGAATGGACAATCTTAGGGGGTGCTAGGTGTGAGAAAGAATTGATAAAGAGAGGAATGAACGTCTTAGAGAGTTGTGTGGTGTGGAAGAAAGGGGGTAAATGAGAGCAATAAATGAAAGTATGTTGAAGATGGGTTTGGTCAGTGGAAAGGATGAATGATAGTAGCTTGGCTAAAAGGAGGATGTATAGTGTGGAGTGTGTTGGGAACCGACCGGCTGGGAGACGAAGACGGCAAAGAAAGTGGATGATCGGTGAACCGAAATGTCTGAAGAGAGAGAAATGCTGATTGGCAGCAGCGAGAATCTAAAAGCGTGCATGATAGCGAGAGAATGCGGGCGTTTTGTATGGGGGCATGGTGTGGCCCAACTGGGCCATGGGATGAACCCTACATTGACGATTACCGATACGTGATTGTCCGTCGCGGTCCCATGATGCTCTAGGTGGATTTTCTGTCTGTGACGAGCTCTCACTAATTTAATCGGTACATGAGGGGGCGGTTAAGGCTGGGCTTTCTTTTCGACGTTTTGTCATGTTCTACCTACTGCTTTTCTTTTCCGATCTTGTTTACAGCACCTTACCCCCAATCTTGGGGCAAAGAGGAAGGTGAAGAAAGAAAGAAGATATATCATATATATATATATATATCACTATATAATTATATATATATATATATATATATATATATAATATACTATATATATATGTATATATTTGGATTTTGTTTGCCAATAAAAGGGTATAAATAAATTTTGTATGGGAATTAAAAAAAATAATAGTAAAGCCTGGGGTATATTCCCTGCTCAATTGTCTTAAAAAATAAAATTATGTTTCTTATTTCAACTTCAGGTTTAATTACATTATTCCAAATTGGTTTTTAAGTTCGATTATGGTGATTTTGTTAACATATTACCTGTGTTAATCAGAGGTTTCCTATAATTGTTAATGAACCTTAAAATATAACTAATAAACTTTTGACTAAATCTGTTTCAAATACTGTATGGTAAAAGAGGAATAAACTTTATTTCTCGGTTCAAAACTCTGGTAACATAAACACCAATTAAGATATGTTGCAGAGACATAAATGTTCAAAATAAAATTTTCTAATTGAAACAAATTTGTACACTATATATATATATATATATATATATTATATATATATATATATAATATATATAATATAAACATATATATATATATATATAGATAAATATAATACGTATTATAGTCTATATACTACTAGTATATATAATACTGCTATATAATAATATATATATATATATATATATATATAAATATAATATTATAATAGTATATTATATATATATATATATATATACTATATATATAATATATTATTATATATATTATAGTATACCGCTATATATTCTGCAATAATATTATACTATTATAATATATATATATATATATATATATATATATATATACTATATATAATATATATATCAAATAATATATATTATATATAATATAACCATATATATACTGAATATATATATACTATATATATATATATATATACTATATATATACTACTATACTATATATATATATATATATATATATATATATATATTAATATATATATATATATAATCTAGCCGTTATTATGAAAGCTACAATATGAAGGTTTACAAACTAAAAAGGTTTTGGCTTGCCTTGTGCCCATGTCAAATTGAAATCAATTTCCTGTATGTAAAAACTAATGGTATCTAAATAACTGAAGTGATTCCTTTTAAAGTTGCGTTAAAAAAAAGGCTTTATTTATGTTTTGGGAATAAAATGATCTTACGGAAAGGTGGATAAGATTAATGCATAGCTGCGAAGATGGGGAATTAAATCAGTTCTGAAGAAAGATATTATTTGTTGAACTTCGATATTTATTATTAAGTTATTTACATTGATAGATCTAATAATGACTAGTGACTATTATTAATTTGTATGTAAATCCTTTTTTATAACACAATGTATGCGGTTTTCGACTAGCGAGAGAATATAACATTGATAGATCTAATGATCTGCGTAACATTATAAATTGCTGCTAAATCTTTCTATAATTAATGTATGGCTGTTTTCGACTAAGAGAGTGCTCCTTTATTATTACAATTAATGATGCAAACTTTAAGCTAATATAATGTTATTTAAAATTTTTTAATAATCTAATTCATAACTCATTTTCAAAACACTCTGTTCTCATATTGAGCAGCTGAATACCAAGTTATATGCAAATCATATAACTCGTATTTTTTGATATTAAAATAGCAAGACCATTAATAACAGATTTTGTCTATTAATATGCAGCTCTAACAGTTTTTAAAGCAGAAAACACTTACTATTTGCTCTTTTGTAGTGCTAAAGAAAATATTTCCAAATTTGTGCGAGTCATATGGCTATTTATAGTACTTATGATATGATCTGTCCAATACCTCTTCTATCTGCTGTGGGAAACTGTGAATAAAAATATTCAGAAGAGAAGTTACATAGTCTAAATAGGTAAAATTATTATGATTTCATCATTATTATAATTATTATTATTATTATTATATTATTATTTATTAGTATTAGTTATTATTATTATTATACTTCGATCCTTCTCTCTACTTCTATTATTATTTTTTTTAAAATATTTCTAATTATATTTAAAATTTATTAAAATGATAAAAAGAATCTAGTGTAAACAGAATTCTAATAAAAAATAACTTAAGATGAAGGCAGTATTTCAGAAAAAATAATTTTTCGTTATCAGCATATAATATATATATATAATATATAATATATATATATAATTATATATTATATACTATCATATATATATATATATATATATATATATTATATATATATTATAATATATATATAATATAGATATACTATGAATATAAGCAAAAATCATTGATAGTTCACATCATGAACGATGACAAAGAGGACAAAGATAGTACATATTTACATCTAAACAGCGGGGCTCCATTCCTTGAACAATGAACAATCACATACTACACACCCGCATAAACTTCATTTGACAATTGATGCAGACTCGAATCTGGTTCCACGTATACATAACCCTTACATAGTTTGTGTGTGGTGTGTGTTGCACAAAAAAAACACACGTACTTCAAATATGGACAGAACTTAAGCTTTTTGTAAAAAGGTTGAAATTAAATAGCTACTACTCTCCTCTCAACACAGCGAAACAACACGTCTAGAAATGCATACGCGAACTTAGGATTACCAGTTTTTAAAAAATCTGTATAGCAATTAGTACTCCACCTCCCTACCCTCGTCGCTCTTCTTCTTCACTCTTTGGCAACATTTACAAACGCGACACTCGAGTCTTGGTCGTGGTCTCGTCACGTAGCGAGTCGCTACCGTTGTCATTTCCACCAATCAGCCCAGCAGACACAGCCTCCTGCAGAGCAGCAAACCGCCGCTAAGGGTTATTCAGTGCTCGATCGCCGTGCCGATACAGCCTGCCTTCGCTGCCGTACGGATATTCTAACAATATGCGGGACATGGTTAATCTTCACCAACGCCACCCCATTTGAACCAAGGCCAAGGGCCGGTACAATAAAGGCTTAACAAACGTGATGCGCGGGTAAAACTGGCATATTAAGCTGAAGGGTGCTGGGAGAACACTTTGAAGTTAGGAAGAAAAGGAAATACTCACTACTATAAATGCCGAAATTTTTATTGAATGTAATGTTTATTTGAAACATTTTCCCTCAAAATTAATTGTATTGCAGTAAGGTAAACGACATAAACAAAATCTCACATCTTTCCATTTGTAACTATGCACATTTCGTTTACACTTAAAACCAATAGTAATAATTAGAAAAAGCGTTTTATATTACATTACAAGGTTACCATACCCTTTTTTAAAAAGCTGATACTATAAACAAACATTCAACACATAAACCAATGCT
>JABUQX010011266.1:27500-37500 GCA_015478945.1 Trachelipus rathkii | reverse complement strand
CTTTTAATTTCTTTTGAAAAACAAATGCCTTTTATGTCACGGAATCACGATTTAATTAACAAATTTACACACGAGTAGAGGTATCATTTGGATCCATTGATTCATGTAAATAAAAAAATATTTAAATTTATTGTGCATGATTTTATTAATTATTCATGTGTCCACACGAAGCAAGATAAAACGAATGGAAATATAATAACAATAAAATTTTGATAAAGTTGCTTAAAACTTGCCTCAACATTTGGAAGATTTTCTATATAACAAGTGTTACATTCGTGAAAAAATATTTAATGAAGCCTAGGACAACAAAACGAAAAAAAAAAAAAATTTTTTAATGATGTATACATGACACATGTATTAAATAGTTTGTATTGCTGTAAAGGTGTCTCCTAACATTACAATGCTGTTACTTGCAATTAATAGTGTAATTGCTGCACTTCAATGTTCAGACGTTAAATTTGCTTTGTTTACTTTTAATATAAAGAATTTTGTAACTTCTCATGCAAAGTATTCCCTCCTTTTTTAATAACAAAAACTTGATCAACTCAAGATTCTTGTAATTAGCTAATGATCCATTTTTACCTTAAATTTGTTGATTATATGCAATAGGTTGTATTATTAAGTAAGGGTAAAGAAACAAAAATGTTTGTAACAGTAAACACAAAAGTTTTATATATATATATAATATATATAGTATATATATATATATATATATATATAATATATATATATATATATATATATATATATATATATAATATATATATATATATATCCAAAAATCTATTTTATCTGCCTTTTTTTTAAAAAAACACATAAGAAGTGAGATCAACAAAAATTATTTAGCACCAAACAAATAAAATTGTTTATACAAATATCTTTCACAATAACATTTTAACACAAACTGCTATGGGGAAATTTTTTTTGCCTTTTAGTGCTAAGATTTTTTTTTTAGTATAGTATTATAATTAATTATTAACTATAACAGCAGAAAAAGAAAAAAAAAAAATACTGAATAAAAGCCACTTACGCTCAGTGAAAAAAAAAAAAAACTTGTGAAGCTGTAAACGAAAGCGAGTTAAAATTGAGAACAAAATCAAATAAAAAAAAAAAAAAACAATTATCATCAGTGATTTGAAAGAAATTAGATTTTAAAAATTGCTGGAAAAAATTGACCCACTGCATCTAATGTTTCATCTATGAAAGCTTTATATACATAAATAATGGAACTTTTATTATATATATATATATATATATATATATATATATATATATATATATATATATATATATATATATATATATATATATATTATATATATATTATAGAGAGAGAGATTTATTATATAATATATATATAATATATAACTATATATATATATATATATATATATATATCACTGTTTATGAGGTTCCTGGAACAGGCGATTCATTGTACTCTAGGTCATTTTAAGCTTAACTGGGCTAATCAAACTGACGTTTCTAAGTTAATTGTTAAGTATGATGACAAAATGTATTGATAACAATGATGTTCGTAACAGATAGAAGATTTTTAAATTTTTTTTATCTGTATTATAACTTTACAAATCTTTACAGCTTACGACCTTTCTGTGAAGTTATGAATATTTTTTTATCTATCTATCTATTTTATTTAATAGAAACTATGTGTCTTCCCTTCCATGAAATACTAAGAGAGCAATAACAAAAAAACAGATCGAATTTAAGATAGTCAATCACTCTAATTAATGGAATGACCAATCAAATTTTTAGTAACAAATATCTGTATAAGGTCGACCATGATGTGAAAGAACAAAGGGGGGGGGGATGGGAAAAGGGGTCACGTATAGTGTTCACATTCTGTAACTGAATCTGTGTTTCTTCAGGTTTTCCCTTGTATATGTACAACAAAAAAATCATAAAAATAAATTATGGAACATATTTAATATGTAATAGTTTCTACATTTGGACAACCGGGGATATTATAATTAAGCTTATAGTGATCAAACGTGTACTTAAAATGATTAGAGTCAAATGATGCAGTTTCTCCAGAGTGTATATATATTATATAAATATATATATATATATATATATATATATATATATATATATATATATATATATATATATATATATATATATATATATATATATACGCTTATATTATAAAGCTTATTCATATAAAACTATAACATCAAGAAAAACATACCTAGCATCATGTTGATACTTCATCTTGTGGAAGTAGAAAGCATGTTAATACCTCATCGTTTGTTTCCTCATCCACCATAAAATGTGATTATTATATATATATATTATATATATATATTATATATATATATATATATAATATATATATATATATATAATATATATATATATATATATATATATATATATATATATATATTATATATATATATATATATATATATATATATATATGGCTGGGCTTTCTTTCGACTTGCGTCATATTCTCCTACTGCTTTTCTTTTCCGATGCT
This sequence comes from Trachelipus rathkii, assembly GCA_015478945.1. Taxonomy (NCBI): domain Eukaryota; kingdom Metazoa; phylum Arthropoda; class Malacostraca; order Isopoda; family Trachelipodidae; genus Trachelipus; species Trachelipus rathkii. The sequence goes on along the minus strand of JABUQX010011266.1, from coordinate 35,003 downwards.
GTAGCGCACCTTACTCCCAGTCTTGGGAAGAAAGAGGGTTAGGTAAAGAAAGAAAGAAAGAAATATTATATATATATATATAATATATATATAATATATATTATATATATATAACTATATATATATATATATATATATATATATATTATATATATATGACGCAAAATTGAAAGGAAAGTAACCCCCCCCCCTTCCCCTTCCCCTTAAGTGAGAGCTTATCGAAGTAAAATAAAATCCACCCTAGGGCTTTACAAGACTGCAACGAGCCATCACCTTGGTATTTTGTTAATGTAGGGTTTATTCCTGGGGCCAGACCCACAACCATACCCCCTCACAAAACCCCGCCATTCACTCCTGTTATGCAACTTTCTTCTCGTCTCTGCCACACCCACATTTCTCCTCCTCAGACATTCCTTTACTGACTCAATCCACTTTTTCTTTGGTCTCCCAGTGGGTCTATTCCCAGCACACTCACCACTATGCATCTGCTTAATCAACCGACTGTCATCCATCCTTTCCACATGACCAAACCATCTTAATACCTTTTCGTTTTTCTCTCATTTACGACCTTCTTCACACAACACAACTCCGTAACAAGTTCATTCCTCATTTTATCAATTCTTCTCACACCTGACACGCCCAAAAATGTTCCATCTGAATAGATTGTACCGTAGATTTATACATATTATTCCACAGCAGTTTCACTACTGTACATTAACACTGGTAACAACATACACTCGTGTATAACCCTAGCGCACTCAAGACATTATTATTATTATTATTATTATTCCTTTCAAATGCAAAATTAAAGGCGTTAATGAATGAAGGTCATCGTATTCAAGAATGAGCATGACTGTGAAGCATGATCTATAAATTTCAAACTTTACATCTATATAAGGTTAATTGAAAAATTCCTTCCACATTTATCAATACATAATTACATAACAGTAATCATACAAAAAGACTTGTCGATAATGGCGGAGATTAGAGAAAAAAATAAAGATATAATGTCCACATTTCAACATTATTTCAAAAAAGGCAATCAGTTGTGATCACATTCACAGAAGCAGCAATAAAGCAGTCAAATATTCCACAAAACAGAGAGAAGCATGATAATTGTTATTTGTTTCACTTGTACAATAAAAAAAATAAACATGGGCTATATTTAAAAGAATTACTGTTAATGATTTACCTACAGAATCTAACAATTATAAAATCAAATTCTAAGAAAGATGTTAGAATTTCAGGAATGTTAATTAATGATTGTTTTAACAGTGGATAATAGTAATGTATCAATTCAATGATAGAATGTCATATTTCTTTGAAACCATTGCCGACTATTAGTTAAAATGAAGATTTATAAATAATAATAATAATAATAATAATAATAATAATAATAATAATAATAATTTATTTTATTTTCAGTGATAATAATAATAAAATAATAATAATAATAATAATAATAATAATTTATTTTATTTTCAGTGATGGTCATAGGATCTTTAAATTCTATGTAGGACGCATTAGGATCCAGCTGGATTATTCGTCAGAGGACTACATCTTTTAATTAGAAAGTTTTTTTTATCAAATAGTGTTTTAAAAATGTGTTTTTCTTTTTTTTTCTTTCAGCAATATGACAAACAAGTGAATTATTTTTTGTTGTATCTTATCTAAAAGTGAAAAATTAATATTGTAAGAGAGATGTAACTTTGTAGCATAGAAAAAAAATTAAAAAAGATAAAAGTGAAAAAGTAAATATAAAGGTGGATTAATTAAGTTGTGATACGATTTTTAAAAGTTGTAACTTTTGATTTATTTCGCACCAAATAAAAGGACAATCAATTAGGTTAATTTTCTGTATTTTATGCGTATATTATAGTAAAGAATGTAGGTAGAATCCTACCATATTCTAATGATCTTGATATATATTCAAAATTAAATTAACCTAAATTGCGTTTTTGATCATCAATCTTAATCTTCAATCTGAAATTCTGAACCATCAGTTGTTCATTCAAAAGCGAGGAATTTTGTTATCTCTTATATTTGTTTTTCATGAAAGTATAATAATAATAATAATAATAATAATAATAATAATAATAATAATAATAATAATAATAATAATAATATTTTAATGAGATTTCAGACACACAAACGCACAAACGAGCGGCGATACTTCGTTTGGGAAACTAATGTCATTGACGGCACCTAAACAGAGCGGAAAATATTGGCAATACTACTACTACTAATAATAATAATAATAATAATAACTTGGCAAGTTAAATTTCCAAAATTTCCCTGCAACCTCAATTACTCTTAATAATAACATAAAAAATTGCGAACATAATAATAATATAAACTTATTGTTTGTCTAACCTCAGTTTGAAAATTGAGCATAGGTTGAGCTTGGTTCTCGCTGAGCCAAATTGCTTTTAAACTTAAAGCTGTTATTGACATTGGAAGATGTTGCAATCTGAAATTACAATTTAAGCAATAATAATAATAATAATAATAATAATAATAATAATAATAATAATAATAATAATAATAACAATAATAATAATAATAATAATAATAATAATAATAATAATAATAATAATAATAATAACCACCAAAGGATTAAATTGTGAAAAATGTCTAAATGAGAATATAAAGAAAAAAAATGAACATTGAACACCTCTGCTTATTTTCTATGTCCAATACTAATGGTGAACTAAGTCTTATTCAAACTTATTTAGGATTTTCATCTGTAAGTCACCTGCACCATAACATTAACGGCACACTACTACTCCATCATTACTTCATATTACTACCCTTTAATCACTATATTTTCTCTCCAAATGTATATGTTTCCCATAACAAATAAATTACATTAACTCCAATCTTAATATAATGGTAAAAAATCGACAGTATAGCTACTCCAAATTTCAAGTCAGATGTTTCCTGCCTATATCGAAGACCATTTCCTCTTTTAGACGCTCCCAGCACGAAATTCACTCATTAATAAATACCGAAAACCATTTTAATTAACCAAAAATTCCAATGATTAATGTTCCCCTTTATTTCTACTTCAAGTTTATATAAACAATGGTATAACTGTACCATTTAAAGTTTAAAATAAAGTTATAAAGAATATAAACTTTACTAACTATTCTCTCAAATCCTTCAGAAATATCACCTGAACTTGATTTAACTGAAAGCTACAAATAATTCGCTTCATTTCTGTTCTTTATTTAAAGGAATTATCCTCTTTTCCTTTAATAGTGATCAACTTCTTTTATGGCTAGTGTAAGAAATGTAAATTGTGGTAATAAATTTATAACAATAAAAAATTTAAAAAAATATTTTTTTTAAGATGTTCAAATAAATACACAAAACCATTCTAAAAACTATAGAATAAAAATGAAGTTTAAAAGCAGTTACATGCAATAATAATAATAATAATAATAATAATAATAATAATAATAATAATAATAATAATAATAATAATAATAATAATAATAATAATAATAATAATAATAATAATAATAATAATATTATTATTATTATTATTATTATTATTATTATTATTATTATTATTATTATTATTATTATTATTATTATTATTATTATAATTATTATTATTATTATTATTATTATTATTATAAAATTTTTTGAACACAAGATTATCCATAAGTATACGAGAGTTGGTGTAAGTAGAGATGGTGTCGAAGTGAAGAGACAGATTGATTTTGTGTTGTGAATGAGATGTTGAAATATGTGATGAATGTCAAATCAGTGAGGGGGCTGGGTAGGGGAATATTAGATTATTATGTTGTTTTACGTAAAATGAATGGAGAAGAAAGAAAAGAGGGAGGGAGTGCTAAGAAATAAGGGTGAGAAAATAAATTAACAGGGTTTTAAGGAAATGCATGTGAGAGCATTTGCAAATAAGATAGCTGAATATGAACAAAACGAAACAAACCAAATCTGAAGGCAAATGAAAGAAGTGTTTGTTTGTAGACCAAGAGAAGTTTGTGGATGTGCTAAAGTAGGAAGAAAGAATATCAATAGTGAAAGGTGGCTCAATGAAAAGATGATACAAACTGTAAAAAGTAAAAAAAAGAGGCATCGTTGAATGTACTAAAACCCAATGTTGCGGACTCGAAGTAAAGATGTGTGGAAATATATAAGGAGGAAAAAAGAAACCCTAAAGTTGCATACGTAGGAGGAAAAAATTGGTAAATAAACAATTTGAAAGGAGGATGAATGGGGACTTGCAATGGTGTAGAAAGCTCTTCTTGATGGAAGTGTGAAAGGTTAAGAAAGAAAGTAATGGGAATCATCATAGATGGTACGTTCGTGACTGATGAGATTTGTGTGTGGAGAGTGTGGTGGGAAAATTTCGAAAATCTGCATAACCTTGGCAATGACGATGAGTTAATAATGCATGTCTGTGTGGGTTTGATGGTTTAAGAAGAAATAGGTATTTTGGGAATGAAGTAATTAGGAGAGAGGTGGTAATAGGTAGTGAGAAAGTTAAAGAATGGAAATGAGCAATTGTTCATGGAATTGGCTGAATATGGAAGTTAGGTAACAAAGCGTTTGTGGAGGGTGTAGTTCCAAAGGATTGGAAGAGAGCAGTAATAGTACCCCTGTATAAGGGTAAATGTGATAAGGGGAACTGTAGAAATTATAGGTGAACTAGTTTATTGTAGGGAAGATATATGATGATATTTTGGTTGAAAGAGTGCTTTCGAATGACTGAGTGGCTAACTGTTGAAGAGCAAGGGGCATTTAAAATTGATAGAGGATATGTAGATCAAATTCTTACATTGAAGCAAATGAGGGAGAAAATGAGAAAGAACAAACTGGATTTAGGTTTTATGAATTTGCAATAGGCATATGACAGGATTAATAGGGAAGCTGTGTGGCAAATGTTAGTGATATATGGGATTGGTGGTAGGCTTCTAAATGGAATCAAAAGTATGTATGTATGTTGAGTGAAGCGTGTGTAAGGATAAATGGAGTTAACTACGAATGGTTTAATATTAATAGTGGAGTGAGGCAGGTTTGTGTTACGTCTCCATGGATATTTAATTTGTATATGGATGGGGGTGATGAAAGAATTTAAGGTAGGGGACCAGGGGATCGGATTAGACTGATGGAGAAAGGAAGAGAGCGGAGGGTACCCTGCTTACTGTACGGAAATGATTTGGTTTTGTGTGGTGAATCTGAAGAGAGTTTGAGAGGATTGGTAGAGAGGTTTGGAATTGAATGTAAAATGAAGGGTTTGAAAGTAAATGTAGAGAAAAGGTAAGTGAGGAGAGTCTGCAGTGTGAAATCATGTTGGATGTAGGCAACTGGAACAAGCATCCGAGTTTAAATATTTAGGCTATATGATGGATGTAAAGGAAATGGATGATGCAGTTTGTAGTAGAAAAGCTATCGGTGATAAAAAGGTGACTGGTACAATTTAATCTTTGGGGTGAATGCAATGGTACTAAGTCTTGAGAGCGCTAGTGTTTTTTTCTTGAACGTACCGTATGTATTACCGGTGTTAATGCATAGAAGCGAAACTATTGTGGGTAATAAGAGGTTTAGCTATAAGGTCCAGTCTGTTTAGATGGGTAATCTTAGGTGTGTGTTAGGTGTGACAAGAATTGATAAAATGAGGAATGAGGGTGTTAGGGAGATGTGTGGAGTGAAGAAAGACTTGAATGAGAATAAATAGGTGTATTAAGATGATTTCGTCATATGGAAAGAATGGATAATAATAGTCGGTTGGTTAAGCGGGTGTATAGAGGTGAGAGTGTTGGAAATCAACCGGCTGGGAGACTAAAAAAAATAGTGGATTGAGTCAGAGTCTAAAGGAAATGAATGTGAATAATAATAATAATAATAATAATAATAATAATAATAATAATAATAATAATAATAATAATAATAATAATAATAATAATAATAACAACAATAACAATAACAATAATAATAATAATAATAATAATAATAATAATAATAATAATAATAATAATAATAAAAGTAGAGCACCTATATAGTATCAGTTATGACTGACTAAATAGCGTAAAAAGAGCGAGAGCGCATCTGGTTAAATTGCGTAAACAAGTCATAATACATACCTGTTACCAGACACATCCAAAACGTGTAACTCCCGACATTTTCCAGTTTCCTGAGGGATGTATTGTAAACGGTTGTCTCGCAAGGAAAGTACTCCTAAATTAACTAATTTACCTGCAGAAATACCAAAAATTAATTTAAATTTCCCTTTCAAAAATATGTGCTCTTTGTTTACCTAAGATCTATACAATAAAGTCTTTTGATAGGTTTAATTATCATTTGCATATAATTTGGTACACGATTTTAAACAGCACCCTATGATTAGGGATACAATATTTATTCATTAAATTATTTGATAAAATAATTTCTTTTCAAAAAGCGTATTAATTTTCAGGGTAGTTTTGCTCTAATCGGATTCCTATTATTTCACGAATTTTATGAATGAAATTTACCTAATTTAGAAATAAAATTTAACTAATTTATAAATAAATTTTTATAAATAAAGTACTATATACACCCAATAACAAAAGGGGTTATAAAATGGTGTGAAACGTAATGAATGAGATTGAAGGGGTTATTTAGGATATAGCTCACTTATAACAAATAACTTACATTATAATAATACAATGAAACAATTTAGTTATTAACATAGAACATAAGCAATAGTAAAATTATAGCTCCAACAACGCAAAGGAGAAATTAACCTATTTCGGGAGGCAGTTCCGTCAATCGATTTCTGTCCACATTCAAGTTTGTTAACTTAACGAGGTTACCGATACTACTGGGAAGTTCGACCAGCAAATTCTCCGTCAGTATCAGTTCCTGAAGATTTTCACATCTGAAAGTAATATATATATATATATATATATATATATATATATATATATATATATATATATATATATATATATAATATAATATATATATATATATATATATAATATAATATATTATATATAATATATACTATATATTACAGTTACACCAACGCTCACCGGGAAGAAGCCCTAATTAGGAGGGGGTGTGCTACAATTTTAAGGTCTGAGCAAGAGGGAGCCAAGAAGAGAATAGCTCACCTCACACGACCGACAGTGAACGAAACCTGGGTCTCTATGCTTTAGTTGGGCGAGTGCTCTCCCGCTGAGCTACCGGACACTATCATGGTGTTTGATCCATTCCTTCTTGACCTATACAAGCCGACTCAGCAGAATGTCCATTCTTCTTATAATAAATAATAGGGATGGTATAATAATGCTGATCCATTTATTTACCTTAACTTATATTTTATACAAAAAAAGAACAAGAATTAAATTTTGTTTGCTCCTTCCCCTATTTTGATAGGTAAGAATTTTAACATTTTGTTAATTTTATGAAATTTTATTTGCAATTCATTTTCTAAAAATTCGAAACAGTCTGATCAAATCTTCTCTTAGAAACCATCTCCTTCCC
>JABUQX010011266.1:0-17500 GCA_015478945.1 Trachelipus rathkii | reverse complement strand
ATATATTATATATATATTATATATATATATATATATATATATATATATATAAGTGCGATTGATCAGTTATTGCTGCGAACTTCCTTACATAATGTCGCGTAACCCACTAAGGACCAATTGACATTTGACAGAGTCATGCTAATGTATTAATTCCCAAATTCCCTGTGGAGGAATTCAGAGTGAGTGAGTGAGAGGCAATCGAGGGGGGGGGGGTAGGCGAAGGAAGAGGAAGAAAACGTGAATTGCCTCTTCCCATCCTTAAGAAAACAACAATTATCAAAACATTGTTCGAAGAAAAGTAAAAAAAACTAGGACTCGAACCCACGACCTTGCCATGCGACTCCGTCGCTCTACCGTTTGAGCCACGGTATATATACTCTGAAGGTGCTATAGCCCGGTAAGAAAAGAGTATTTCCAAGACGGTAGGTAACTTATGATGTCAATATGTAACCTTAACACTTTAATTGGCTTTTAGACACCGTTTCTGTCAATTTCACATTAAGTAATTATGGAGTGGGATGATAAACAAAACCGTGCTATTGTTATATCGTTACGTAAGTAAGTGTGGCATATAAAAAAAAAAGAGTACCATTTTAAAGACTCTGCAACCGCTGGGTATTAATCGTGTGTTTTTTGTTAGTGTATCTTGCCATAAAGTTATGCAAGAACACTAGTGATGTTTAAGATCGCTATAGATCTGGCAGGCCACGTTCTCTTCGGACATTTCTGGCTGTCAAAGCTTTAATAAAAAAGGCAGGGATTGACCGAAATACTCTTTCTAAACAACAAAACAATTCTTGTCACGTGACATGCAGATACCAAAGAATTCCATGTCGCGTATCACCAGAGGGGACCCAAAGGTTAAGGACTTACAAAAGATGCACCCCGGACATTTACTTACGGATAAAGAAAGGTAAAAGAAAAAAGTTTAAACGCATGTGGACGGAGTAGGCACATACATGATAGCGACATAAAAATTCTCTTTACACTTTTTTCTTTTCTTTTTTTGCTGTGGAAGAAAGTTTTAATTTACAAACAAAACAGTAGGGTGTATGCTACGACATCTAAGGAGGCAGCAGAACTAGGTTTGGTGGGAAAGGAGTTACGATGGGGTTCACACATCCATTTTTGGGGGGAAAAGGTGGTAAAACAGCAACAACCTTTCTCTAAGGCGTGGTAAAATCAATAGGTCAGACTCACATCCAAAATGAACCATGGACCTTTCAACAGGATTCAGAACCGTTAAATAATGAAAAGTCGACTCAAGGTTGACTCAAGTTCAGGGACAATGTTCCCCATTTTGTCACGGTTGACGATTGGCTGTCTGGTAGTCCCGATCTTATTTTGTTTCGATTACAAATTACAGGTAGTTTTAGAGCTTATGGTCTGTCTACTCAAGACGACACCCAAATTTACATCTTTTATACACCAAGTATACTCCCCCACAAAATACTGTTACAACTACACATAAATAGTAGTGTTAAGTAAAACAAATAAGCAATTCAATTTAATATTTGCACAGATATAATCTACAACCATATAATATATATATATATATATATAGAAAATTACATATATATAATATATATATATATATATATATATATAATATATAATATATATATATATATATATATATATATATATATAACTAATTTCAATAAATGTCCGCCTTTTACCTTAATACAAGCCTTGAGGTCTGATTGGGTCAATCACTATTTCAGGCACTCACGACCTCTTAAAGTTATATATAAAATATTTAATAAAAACAGCTTACTTACAGGAGGATTGTTGACAATGGTTAATAATAATCATGCCATAATAAATTAGTAAAAGTCCGTATTAAAATAATTACTAATATAATTATTTATACTTGCATGATAATTAGTTGCTACCTGGTTTATTGTAAATTGAGGTATGAATATAAAGTGCATGAGACTTTAAAACTCACTTTTACTTGCTGGCTAATAATAATAATAATATAATAAATAATAATAATACAATTTAAATACAAATAATTGGAAAAATAATAATTAATGAAAACATTTTCATTAATAGTAAATGTATAAACTTATAAGCATTCTAAAAAAGCAAACGAAAACAAACTGTTGACCTTCCAAACTTCACCAAATAAATCTTTATACTTCTTTTCCCCCTTTCCCTCCATCTGCAAGCAGCCAACCCTCACCGAGCGGGGGAGGTTGGTCTCCTTCCCACCCTAAACTCCTTCCTGCCGTTTATTGCATAACCTGTTTTCCTTTTCTACCGGATGTCTTTAATTTAACTTCCTTGATGCTCAAGCTCAGAGCTGTCAACGACGTTTTCATCGAAATCCTTTATTATTATTATTATTATTATTATTATTATTATTATTATTATTATTATTATTTTTATTATTAATTATTATTATTATTTATTAATATATTATTATATATTCTATTATTATTATTTATAAAGTTATCTGTATTTTGTCAAGGTTATTAAAAATCGTCTTAAACTCTAATCACCGTTGTAAACCACTCTTTATTTATATTTATTATTCTTCCCCAATTTCCAGATTTATAACATTTCAATACCATTATTTTTTAAGTCTATTGCACTTTACTGTTCTCTGCTGCTGCTAGTCTACTACAACATTTCTCTCTCTAAATAACATTTACAAAGCCTCGCCTATAATTGCTTTATTAAATGAATTCCCTCCCTTCCATCCTCTCCCTCTTTTGGATCTATCAAACCATTAAATACGCATTTTTGACTCGAAAAGAGAAAACTTGATGAAGTGATCGCACTGTCTAGGCCTTAAGGTACATGTTTTAAAAATCTGCCCTCCTCTTGTTCTAAGCACATGCTACATGAATTGGGAATGGGTATGGCACGATGTCAAGTTTCCCCCAAGAATTAAAATATTAGTTTCACCTCAAATATATTTACAATTTTCGCAGTATCTTAATGAATGAGAAGTTACCCACCAAATGTGTAAATGTTCAAAGCACAAACGTAAACCTAGGAGCATCGAACTACTAAGGCCAATAGCAATAGAAAATACTTTTAATTCAACCACAGAAATTTACTTTCATTTGCGTTTATATATATATATATATATATATATATATATATATATATATTATATATATATAATATATATATTAATATATTATATATATATATATATATATATATATATATATATATATATATATATATATATATATATATATATATATATATTCACCCATCCGCCTAGGTTTAGTTAAGAGTATCAAAAACAGGATTATTGCCCTACCAAAATTTTGTATCTACTATAGAGGTTGAAGGCGAAAGACGAACAGTTTATGAGTAGTTTTAATTATTACTATAAATAAAAAAAAAAAGAAAATAGCTGAAGGGTTAAATAATAATAATTGAAAAAATATATTATTATTTAAGAGACATTTCAATTTCCGTGGTTATAAATGGAGAACCACCAACCAAACCAAGGGGAGTGGAACACGACGACGATAGTGGTGTAATTACAGCAAGTAAAACGGCAATGTAAATTACTGATTTAGATGATGATGATGATAAAATAAACACTTTATTCCACCCCAAATATGCATTTAATTACAAAACACTGAGCAGAAAAGAGTTTTAGGAATGAGGATCTATGAGCTCAATAATAATAATAATAATAATAATAATAATAATAATAATAATAATAATAATAATAATAATAATAATAATAATAATAATAAATGATAATAATGATAGTAATAATAGTAATAATAATAATAATAATAATAATAATAATAATTTCCATTGATTTTTATTTAAAAGTTTTATTGGGAAAACGAGAAAAGAAAAAGAAAAATCGAAAAATAAAATAGTATCAAACCCCAAACCCTCCTCCCCAACAAAAAAAATAAAGCAAATGGGGGGATGGTAGAAGAAAGGGAGGAGGCTGGGAAGCAGGAATGCATGGAAACGATTTACGTAAAAGGAGCGATTCAAATAGGAGGGAGGGTCTCATGAAAGTTCGTGCGTGCGTGTGTGTGCTATGGAAAGAACGGGAGAGGAGAGGGGGATTGGGGGATATACTATGAAATTGTGAAGGGTAACACCGTTATTTCCCCCTTTATCCCAAAGGCCGGAAATTGAGCTACCTATCACACCGGATACGAGTTAAAAATCCAAATTTTTATACAAGGAATGTATTGAATTTATATCTATATATATATATATATATATATATATATAATATATATATATATATATATATATATATATATATATATATATATATATATAATATATATATATATATATATATATATTATATATATATATATATATATATAAAACTCAATATAAAATACTGATAATAAAAACATTTATGAACAGCAATTATGAGAAGAGAATATTCAGTTAAACTCAACAAAATATTTGTTGACATTACAAAACCGACCCCATTCCCAAGAAAGAAAAAAATTACTATTATTATTTATAGGTAGGATTAATTTATTTATTTATATTTTTTTTTTTTTGCAAAACCGGGACTGGGCGCACAGATATTCTATAATAAGTAATTGTAATTAAAAATTAACTAACGCAAATTGGTTCTTCATATTTTAAATATTATTTTCCTTTCGGCATTAGAGGGGAGGGGAAGGGGAGGCATTTGCGAATTACAGTATAATTATGTAACTAACATGCAATTAATAATAATTTACCATATATAAAAGAGTAGCTGACCTAAAGTTAAGTACATTGATATATAGTTAACATTTATTACTTTTTCTCGATGCTTTATGGTCGTTTTCAGGTGTGTGTGTGTGTGTGTGTGTGTGTGTGTGTGTGTGTGTGTGTGTGTGTTGTGTGAGAGAGAGAGATGAGAGGAGAGAGAGAGAGAGAGAGAGAGGAGAGAGAGGAGTTATATATTTTTCCTAATTATCAATAATCTTATATCTAAAAATACAAAATAAACAAGAAAATAAACAAAATATGTACAATATACTAATATTTTATAAAGAAAACATCGTATAAAAATAAAACTAATTTATATTAACATATATTAAAAGTAACATTCAAATATAACAGATTTATGATTAAAGCTTGTAAAATATAAATATCCTCCAGACACAAGTTGCTCTGATTTTTTGTTTTCTATGATTTCGCTTTTATAACTTACTGTATTTAGGGCAATTTTTTGACTTACAATGTATTTAAATGCCCAAATATTTATTTTACTTAGAGCTACTATATATATAAATTTATATATTTAATCATATATATTAGATTATATATTATATATATATATATATATATATATATTATATATATATATATATATTATACTATATATAATATATTATTAGTTATATATATATATAATTATATAAATAAGGCGTACCAGGGGGTGGGTTCAGAGTGTTTGAACACCCCCGGAAATTATTTAATTATAAAAAAAAATTTTAATGGCTTGTCTCCCAATTTTATTATAAAAATAATTTTAAAAGTAAAACCAGGACATAATACTGTATATCTACTGGACATGGTGAAAGATATTTGTGGTTCGTAATATTTCTTAGGTTTAAGTGGCTGCTGAAATCATCAAAAGAGGAATTTTTCTAGTAAAGCAAATACTACAAAGGTTTAAAAATAATAATACTATTCGATGAACAATAGATGGTGACAGTAGTGAAAGAAGTTTGAAATGTGTGATACTGCTGTCGAAATATCCAGCGGCATTGTGTGTTTGTTTGTTCATATTTTGTGTTGAGTACAATACATTTCCCAAAGTTTATTATCACAGTTAAAACCAAACTTGGTACTTTATTTGGTAGACCCCGTTGAGCGATGAGACGAAAAACCTAATATTTAATAGGAAAAATATTCCCTAAAACAAAATGGCCAAAACTAACACGAATGCGCGAAACAAGGTGTGTGTGTGTGTGGAAAGTTACGGTGGATTGTCATGATCTAGAAAAGGTTTTAAAAGCAATTGTTGAATGAAGCTTTAGAGGGGCTTGAGAATTAATCCTGATATTGAAACTTTCTTCAAAACCTTCAAATCTTTTCAAGTCTGTACAGCAATTAACTTCTTCATCACCTAAATTGTGTCTTCAGATTGATTTCACTGTCTTTACCTTTCTCTAAAAATAACTACATTGCAGTCTTCTATCGGATTTATTGGACAGTACTAGCTCTTAATCATAATTAAAAATGTGATGTTCTCATGAAATGAAATTATTTTTCAAGAATTTTTTAGAGCCACATCCAAAACTGCTTCTGCTTAATAGTAAGTATTGAGGATTAGCCACGTGTCCAGAAATCGATGCAAAAATGAAAAAGACAAAGCATTTATAACAAATCCTTTTCTTGATAATTTCACAAATATCAAGTGCCTCAGCCAAAGATCCATACTTAGTAAACTCTTTTCCAATCGATATCTAGTGGTGAGAAAATTGCTAGCCGGAATTTTGTAGATGAATTTGAACTTTATACAGTCAAATTCGTATTGTTAAAGTTTTAGCATCTAACTCACCTCACCCACCAACGTGCACTTTAGGATATTTTCTCCCTACTCGGAAAAAAACGACTCAAACAAACAATTTCGTAATTTTACAGCAGAGGAAAGGCTAACAGAACTGGACAGAACTAGATTCACTGAGGGTTCATCATAGCACACAATATAAACGGAAGTTATCAATCATTTTGATGTTAAGATAACTTGAAGATTTATTTTTTAGATACTTAAATTACATTCTTTGTGAGATCGCCAGAGAAACGTGACTCACAAAGAGGGAATGCATTTCATGAAATGTTTATCCCAGATACAAGCTCACTCAGAAAATATTGCGTTATGTAGGTCTTTCAGCCATGTTCCTAAAATTGCAGCCATAATTCCAATGTACTTCAAGAGGTAGATTGATCGTGAACAGAGAACGAAAAAGGAAAACGCTAAAGGAAAATTTCATAAAACGGATGAGGAATAAAAGAGACGCTAAAAATCATTTTTGCTTTCACTACTTTTTTAAAAAATGGGGTGCAAATTTTTTATTCGGCCCAAAGGTTTTCGAAATGCATATCCGGGGAGGAGTCCTTACCATGGCGTTGTTAATTGGGTTTCCCTAAAAGAAAGGTTGCCATGGTCCCATAGGCAAAAAAAATTGATAATTTAAAATGCCGAAAAAAAGAGAAGCTCGGCGGGCATCTTGGAAATGCCACGGGATGGGGCTTGACATGCTAATTCGAGAAAGTGTTTCTCTTAAACAGTGCGGTGGTCAGTCTTAGTGATCATCGTTCGAGGGATGACAGGTAGTGTTAAGTTTTTCTTTCTATGAAAAATCCACAGATTTCTTTTGAGTTTTTGCCCCGCATTTTTTTGTTGTTGGCATCATTTGATACACTTCATAATATTAATATAAATGAGCAAATATGAGGAGGTTAAACGTATCAATCACACTCCTTTACAAAAAAAAAGCCATCCAGGTTTTTTTTTATCTTTTTTTTTTTTCGTACGCACGTAAAGAATAGAGATTGAGTAAGAGCTAGAGATCCGGTTTTAGCCTTGTGGACAAAAATAACAGGTGGTTCGCAAAAGGTGTTCTGCTAAAGGTATTATTTTTCAAAGTATTGTATCTTACGTCCATACAGTTATGGCTTCTTGTATGTATTTTGAGAACATTCAGATATTTGGAACTATAGGATATTAATATAATATACATTAGAGGGTTGACGTGAGATTTTACTATGAGTGATTTTCTAATTAGCTTAAACGTGACCCCTGAGTATTGCTTGCCAATACGTATCAGGTGGTTAGAAGATATTACATTTAGTTCCATTCCACAATTCCGTTTTAGTCATGGTAGGCAGCACAGGGTTTGGCAAAAAAAAAACTTAAGAAAAAAAAAAAAAAGCCATGGGTTTCACTAATGTCTCCATACCTAACCCAAAAAAAAAACAGGAAAAATTCATTTTTTTTTTTTTTTTTCATCTTCCTTCTTTTTATTTTTCATCTTATAAAATTTTTTTATTTTTTTTGGAGACAATCGATCTGAAATTTCATATTAATTTAATTTGTTTATTTTGCTTTCAGAAAGGTTTAAAGTTTGATATTTTATAAACAAAAATGTCCAAAGACGATCAGTCTATTCTTGGACATCTTGGAAGAAAAACTAGGAAATGATGGACTGAAGTTCTGAAATGTCCTAAGGCACCAGCATAAGGTAAAAAATTTTAAAATATTGCCAAAGTCAATGAATTAGCAATAAAATTTGAAAGATAAAAAAGTGCAATCTGAAAAATGTTGCAAGCACTTGTCATATTCTGGCAAATACTCTATTGACTCAACGTGCTAATAACAATCATTCGAAAGGTATGGGTCTTACAGAATTAGAAGAAAGGGGGATTCACCTACTTTCTCGATGGATGAAAGACATTCGACAATAAAACATGGTCTATCTTTTTCTGTTTAAAACTATATTTTTACGTTAACAACAAAAGAAATTTATCTAATATAAAAAAAACCATAAACGCGACACTGCAGAATTATGAGAAATTCTTGAACCAAAAAGAATGATCTGTATCGTTTATGCTAAGATTGATCTCATTTTTAAGTGTTGAATTGAAGTATCTATTGCTTGAATGATACACAGCCCTGGTTACTCCTCCATACCACGTCGAAGAACTAGCAGGTCGACTTTTGGACACAGCTCATATTTTTATATAGATATAATATATATACTATATTTATATCTATATATATATATATATATATATATATATATATATATATATTATAATATTATATATATATATATATATATATATATATATATTATATTATATATATATATTCAACAAATAGAATTCAAATGAGCTTATAAACATTTAACTAAATAAAAGGGTTAATAATTGCTTTTCAAATATTTTCATTTTTGTTTTAATCTATTTTACATGTAATTATTCTTAAAAAAAAAAAAAAAAAAAAAAATTCAAAAAACCCAAATGGGCAAAATAACTTTTTTAAGTGTATTTAAAAAAAAGAAAAAAACCCAGGTGGGTTTTATCGGGTCGGGCCCATTCATGCCAACCCTGGTGCAGCCAAAGGTAGAATAGAAGATTGGTGTTGTAAGTATACTTCCTTTTTTCTGTAACTAAAGAAGGTTGTGCGAGTGGCCGCCACCTGCACGTCGTCCATCGGTGGAGGAAAAATATTTTTTTTTTTTGAGGGGGGGGGGGTTGTCCTCAATTCTGAGGTTGCTGAGGACTATAAATAATTATGCACCACGTGTACGTACGTCTATATAATGGGAATGGGAAAGACGTAATTAGAATTTTATGTACCTTCTACAACAGGGAATTACGTCTAACAATGCTTTAAAAATTCAAGTCGACAGCATTCTTTTACAATAAAAAACCATAGTCAACTAATCCCTGTTATTACCAAATCAACTAGCACAAATTAATCGCTTCTTTCATCTATTTTCGCCACTGTGATTTCGATCTTTTGCATACCCCCTTCGATTTCCTTATGTCTATGAAATGACTGCGTGCAAAAATGGTTTGGGGGTGTCTAAAGTTTCCAGGCGCCCTGAGGCAAGGTGGAACTTCTGACCCTTCGGGGACATCTTTCCAATCCTTCCCTTTTAGGTGGCCTGCGAATAACAAATATTCCTATATATTTTTGGGACATTTTTCATGTCCCATTTTACGAATAGGTTTTAGCTACCTGCCTGCCTGCCTGCCTGCCTGCCTGCCTGCCTGCCTGCCGCTTAAATCCAGAGGTATCTTGAAATAAACACCAGATTCCTATACATTTTTCATGTCCCATTTTACGAATAGGTTTAAGCCTGCCTGCCTGCCTGCCTGCCTGCCTAGCCTGCCTGCCTGCCTGCCTGCCTGCCTGCCTGCCTTGCCTGCCTCCCTGCGCTTTCATACCTGCTGCCTGCCTGCCTGCCTGCCTGCCTGCCTGCCTGCCTGCCTGCCTGCCTGCCTGCCTGCCTGCCTGCCTGCCTCCCTCCCTGCCTGCCTGCCTGCCGCCTGCCTGCTGCCTCCTGCCTGCCTGCCTGCCTGCTCAGCCTGCTTCCTGCCTGCCTGCCTGCCTTCCTGCGAATAACAAATATTCCTATATATTTTTGGGACATTTTTCATGTCCCATTTTACGAATAGGTTTAAGCCTGCCTGCCTGCCTGCCTGCCTGCCTGCCTGCCTGCCTGCCTGCCTGCCTGCCTGCCTGCCTGCCTGCCTGCCTGCCTGCCTGCCTGCCTGCCTGCCTGCCTGCCTGCCTGCCTGCGTAGCCTGCCTGCCTGTCTGCCTGCCTGCCTTCTGCTTGCCTTCCTGCCTACTCTGCCTGCCTGCCTGCCCGCCTGCCTGCCTCCCTGCCTCGCCCGCCTTCCTGCCTGCCTGCCTGCCTGCCTGCCTGCCTGCCTGCCTGCCTGCCTGCCTGCCTGCCTGCCTGCCTGCCTGCCTGCCTGCCTGCCCGCCTGCCTGCCTTGCCTGCCTGCCTGCCTGCCTTCCTGCGAATAACAAATATTCCTATATATATATTTTTGGGACATTTTTCATGTCCCATTTTACGAATAAGTTTTAGCCTGCCTGCCTGCCTGCCTGCCTGCCTGCCTGCCTGCCTGCCTGCCTGCCTGCCTGCGCCTGCCTGCCTGCCTGCCTGCGAAGAACAATAGTCCTATATATTTTTGGGACATTTTTCATGTTCCCATTTTACGAATAGCTTTTAGCCTGCCTGCCTGCCTGCCCTGCCTGCCTGCCTGCCTGCCTGCCTGCCTGCCTGCCTGCCTGCCTGCCTGCCTGCCTGCCTGCCTGCCTGCCTGCCTGCCTGCCTGCCATCCTGCTTGCTTGCCTGCCTGCCTGCCTGCCTGCCTGCCTGCCTGCCTGCTTGTCTGCCTGCCTGCGTGCCTGCCTGCCTGCCTGCCTGCCTGCCTGCCTGCCTGCCTATAACAAATATTTCCTTTTATATTTTTCGGGACATTTTTCATGTCCCATTTTACGAATAGGTTTTAGCCTGCCTGCCTGCCTGCCTGCCTGCCTGCCTGCCTGCCTGCTTGCCTGCTTTCCTGCCTTGCCTGCCTGCCTGCCTGCTTGCTGCTGCTGTTCTGCCTTGCCTGCTGCTGCCTGCCTGCTACCTGCCTGCCTTGCTGCCTGCCTGCCTGCGCCTGTCTGCCTGCCTTCCTGCGAATAACAAATATCCTGCTTAGCCTGGCCTGCCTGTTTGCCTTAATTTTTGTTTGTTTACTTTCCTACCGGCTGCCTGCCTGCCTGCCTGACTGCCTGCCGGCTGCCCTGCCTGCCTGCCTGGCCTGCCTGGCCCTGCCTCCTGCATGCCTTCCTTCTGCGGCCTGCCTGCCTGCCCTGCCTGCCTGGCCTGCCTGCCTGCCTGCTGCCTGCCTTCTTTCCTGCCTGCCTGCCTGCGAATACAAAATCCTATATATTCTTTGGAACATTTTGTCATGTGGTTATTTTAATAACGCTTGCCTGAAGCCTGCCTGCCTGCGATTATAAAAATATTCCTATATATTTTTGGAAAATTTTTCATGTTGGTTATTTCAATAACTGCCTGCCTGCCTGCCTGCCTGCCTGTCTGCCTGCCTGCCTTGCCTGCCTGCCTTGCCTGCCTTGCCTGCCTTGCCTGCTTGCCTTGCCTGCCTGTCTTCCTTCCTGCTTGCTTGCCTCCTTGCCTGCTTGCCTGCCTCCCCTTTCCTGCCTGCCTGCCTGTCCTGCCTGCCTGTCTGCCTTCCTGCTTGCTTGCTTCCCATATATTTTTGGACATTTTTTATTGGTCCCATTTTACGAATAGGTTTTAGCCTGCCTGCCTGCCTGCCTGCCTGCCTGCCTGCCTGCCTGCCTGCCTGCCTGCCTGCCTGCCTGCCTTCCTGCCGAATAACAAATATTCCTATATATTTTTCGGATTTTTCATGTCCCATTTTACGAAATAGACAAGCTCCTTAGCCGCCTGGCTGCCGCCTGCCTGCCCGGCCTTGCCTGCCTGCCTGCCTGCCTGCCTGCCTGCCTGCCTGCCTGCCTGCCTGCCTGCCTGCCTGCCTGCCTGCGAATAACAAATATTCCTATATATTTTTGGGACATTTTTCATGTCCCATTTTACGAATAGCTTTTAGCCTGCCTTCCTGCCTGCCTGCCTGCCTGCCTGCCTGCCTGCCTGCCTGCCTGCCTGCCTGCCTGCCTGCTGCCTGCTTGCCTGCCTGCCTGCCTGCTGCCAGCTTGCTGTGCTCGCCGCCTGCCTGGCTTGCCTGCCTGCCTGCCTGCCGTCCTGCCCTGCCTGCCTGCCTGCCTGCCTGCCTACTTACTCGCTTGCTGCTTGCCTGCCTGCCTTGCCTGCCTGCTTCGCCTGCCTGCCTGCCTGCCTTCCTGCTTGCTTGCCTGCCTGCCTGCCTGCCTGCCTGCCTGCCTGCTTGCCTGCCTGCCTGCCTGCCTGCCTGCCTGCCTGCCTGCCTGCCTGCCTGCCTGCCTGCCTGCCTGCCTGCCTGCCCGCCTGCCTGCATGCCTCCCTGCCTGCCTTGCTTGCCTTGCCTGCCTGCCTGCCTGCCTGCCTGCTGCCTGCCTGCCTGCGCCTGCTTGCCGGCCTGCCTGCCTGCTGCCTGCCTGCCTGCCTGCCTGCCTGCCTGCCTGCCTGCGAATAACAAATGTTCCTATATATTTTTGGGACATTTTTCATGTGGTTATTTTAAGAACTGCTTGCCTGCCTGCCTGCCTGCCTGTGAATAACAAATATTTCTTATATAATTTTTGGGAACATTTTTTCAGTGTGGTTATTTCAATGAACTTGCCTGCCTGCTGCCTGGCCTTGCCTGTCTGCCTGCCTGCCTGCCTGCCTGCCTGCCTGCCCTGCCTGCTTTGCCTGCCTGCTCCTGCGCTGCCTTGACTGAAGTGCCTGCCGCCTGTTGCTTTCCGCTTGCTTACCTGCCTCCTGCCTGCCTGCTTGCCTGCCTGCCTGCCTGCCTGCCTGCCTGCCTGTCTGCCTTCCTGCTTGCTTGCCTGCCTGCCTGCCTGCCTGCCTGCCTGCCTGCCTGCCTGCCTGCCTGCCTGCCTGCCTGACTGCCTGCCTTACTGCCTTTGCTGCCTGCCTGCCTGCCTGCCTGCCTGCCTGCCTGGCTGCCGCCTGCCGCCTACCGACAGGGCGGCCGTCCCGCCTCTGCCTACCTGCCTGCCTGCGAATAACCAAATATTCCTATATATTTTTGGGACATTTTTCATATCCATTTTACGAATTGAGGTTTAGCCTGCCTGCCTTGCTTGCCTGGCTGCTGGATGCCTGACTGTCTGCCTGTCCTGCTTGCCTGCTTGCCTGCCTGCCTGTCTGCCTGCCTTTCCTGCCTGCCTGCCTGCCTGCCTGCCTGCCTGCCTGCCTGCCTGCCTGCCTGCCTGCCTGCCTGCCTGCCTGCCTGCCTGCCTGCCTGCCTGCCCTGCCTGCCTGCCTGCCAGCCTGCCTGCCTGCCTGCCTGCCTGCCGGCTCTCGTCCTGCTGCGTCCGGCCTGCCGTCCCGCCTGCCTCTCCTGCCCTTGCCTGCCTGCCTGCCTGCCTGCCTTCCAGCGAATAACAAATATGCCTATCTATTTTTGGGACAGTTTTCATGCCCATTTTACGCATATGTTTGCTGCCTGCCTGCCTGCCTGCCTGGCTGATATGTTGCGTGGTATGTGTAGATCTTGGCTGCCTGCGTGTCTTGCAAGACTGACTAACTGCATGTGCTTCTTTGCCTTTCTGGGCCTGCCTGCTCTCCCCTCTCCCTGCCTGCCTGCCTGCCTGCTGCCTGCCTTCCTGCCTGCCTGCCTGCCTGCCTGCCTGCCTGCCTGCCTGCCTGCCTGCCTGCCTGCGAATAACAAATGTTCCTATATATTTTTGGGACATTTTTCATGTGGTTATTTTAATGAACTGCTTGCCTGCCTGCCTGCCTGCCTGCCTGAACAAATATTCCTATATATTTTTGGGACATTTTTCATGTGGTTATTTCAATAAACTGCCTGCCTGCCTGCCTGCCTGCCTGCCTGCCTGCCTGCCTGCCTGCCTGCCTGCCTGCCTGCCTGCCTGCCTGCCTGCCTGCCTGCCTGCCTGCCTGCCTTTGTATGGCCTGCCTTGCCTGCATGCATGCCTGCTGTCTTCCTGTCTGGTCTTGTCTCTGCCTGCGAAAACCAAATATTCCTATATATCTATTTTGGGACGATTCTTCATTTTCCTCCTATTTTACTCATTCTTTTAAGCCTGCCTTCCTGCCTGCCTTCCCTTTCCTCCTGCCTGCCTGCCTGCCTGACCTGCCTGCCTGCCTGCCTGCCTGCCTGCCTGCCTGCCTGCTTGCCTGCCTGCCTGCCTGCCTGCCTGCTTGCTTGCCTGCCTGCCTGCCTGCCTGCCTGCCTGCCTGCCTGCCTGCCTTCCGCCTGCCTTCCTGCCTGCCTGCCTGCCTGCCTGCCTGCCTGCCTGCCTGCCTGCCTGCCTGCCTGCCTGCTTGCCTGCCTATGCCTGTCTGCCTTCCTGCTGCTTGCCTGCCTACCTGCCTGCCTGCTGCTTGCCTGCCTGCCTGCCTGCCTGCCTGCCTGCCTGATGCCTGCCTGCCTTGCCTGCCTGCCTGCCCCCATTCCTGCCTTGCCTTTCCTGCCTGCCGGCCTGCCTGCCTGCCTGCCTTGCCTGCCTGCCCTGCCTGCCTGCTTGCCTGCCTGCCTGCCTGCCTGCCTGCCTGCCTGCCTGCGAATAACAAATGTTCCTATATATTTTTGGGACATTTTTCATGTGGTTATTTTAATGAACTGCTTGCCTGCCTGCCTGCCTGCCTGTGAATAACAAATATTCCTATATATTTTTGGAACATTTTTCATGTGGTTATTTCGACTGACTGCCTGCCTGCCTGCCTGCCTGCCTGCCTGCCTGCCTGCCTGCCTGCCTGCTCTGCCTTGCCTGCCTTCCTGCCTTTCTGCTTTCTTCCTGCCTGCCTGCCTGCCTGCCTGCCTGCCTGCCTGCCTGCCTGCCTGCCTGCCTGCCTGCCTGCCTGCCTGCCTGCCTGCCTGCCTGCCTGCCTGCCTGAGGCATGCACTGCACAGCACCAGTAGATAATTTCTTTAATCTAAACGTCATCCGAGAGGGCCGCCTGTGATGCTACGCATTCACCCCGACAGTTTCTAGGCAAAGTTTTTTTTAAATAAAAAACCTATAGTCAAAAAGCCTTTAAATCAAGAGGTATCTTGAAATAAACACCAGATTTGAACTCTGGGGTTCATAATTTATGTGATACAGTGAATTTCTATTCGATAGCTATTATAGAAAGGTAAATGGGAAAAAAGAAGTAAAATCTTGAAATAAACACTTTGTATGAACTTAAATAGTTAATATAACATCGATATGTGGTTATTTCAATGACTGCCTGCCTGCCTGCCTGCCTGCCTGCCTGCCTGCCTGCCTGCTCTGCCTGCCTGGCTCCTGCCTGCCTGCCTGCCTGCCTGCCTGGCTGCCTGCCTGGCTGCCTGCCTGCCTGCCTGCTCTGCCTTCGCCTTGCCGGCGAATAACCAAGATTTCCTATATCTTGAATAAACATTTGTATGAAACTAAATAGTAATATAATATCGATATGGTATATTTCAATGAACTGCGCGCCGATGCGACACCTGACTGCCAGCCTGCCTGCCTGCCTGCCTGCCTGCCTGCCGCCTGCCTGCCTGCCTTCATGCTGCCTTCCTGCCTGCCGGCCTGCCTGCCGGCCTGCCTGCCTTGCGCCTGCCTGCCTGCCGCCTGCCTGCTTGCTTGCCTGCTGCCTGCCTGCCTGCCTGACGCTGCCTGCCTGCGAATAACCATATGCTTCCTATATATTTGTTTTGACATTTTTCATTTGGTTATTTTATATGAACTGTTGCCTGCCTGCCTGCCTGCTGTGAATAACAAATATATATTTATATATTTTTGAACATTTTTTTATGTAATTATTTCAATGAACTGCCTGCCTGCGCTGCCTGCCTGCCTGCCTGCCGTCCTGCCTGCCTGTTGCCTGCCTGCCTGCCTTGCTGCCTGCCTGCCTGACATTTTTCATGTCCTGCCTGCCTGCTTGCCTGCCTGCCTGCCTGCCTTGTCCTGCCTGCCTTACCTGCCTGCCTCCTGTCCTCCTGCGCTGACTGCCTGCCTGCTTTGCCTGCCTGCCTGCCTGCCTGAGGCATGCATTGCACAGCACCAGTAGATAATTTCTTTAATCTAAAGTCACCCAGAGGCCCGCCTGTATGCTACGCATTCACCCCGACAGTTAAAAAAAAGTTTTTTTAATAAAAAAACCCTAGAGTCAAAAAGCTCTTTTAAATCAAGAGAATCTTGAAATAACCCAGATGAACTCTGGGGTTCATTAATTAATGTGATACAGTGAATTCTATTCCGAAGCTATTATAGAAAGGTAAATGGGAAAAAAAGAAGTAAAATCTTGAAATAAACAGCTTTGTAAACTAAAATAGTACCAATTATAACATCGATATGTGGTTAATTCAATGAACTGCCTGCCTGCCTGGCCCTGCCTGCTGCCTAGCCTGCCTTTGCCGCCTTGCCTGCTGCCTGCCCTGCCTGCTTCGTCCTGCCTGCCTTGCCGCCGGCCTGCCTGCCTGCCACCCGAAACGAACAGCCTGCCTGCTAGCCTGCCTGCCTGCCTGCCTGCCTGCCGCCTGCCTGCCTGCCTGCGCGCCTGAGATTAAACAAATATTTTCCTTATCAACCTATGACCACTTGTATGAACTTAAATAGTAAATATAACATCGATATGTGTTATTTCAATGAACTGAATGCCGTCTCCGCCTCCGACGTCCATGCCTCCCTGCCTGCCTGCCTGCCTGCCTGCCTGCCTGCCTGCCTGCCTGGCTGCCTGCCTGCCTGCCTGCCTCCTGCCTGCCTGCCTGCCTGCTGATTGCCTGTCTGCCTGCCTGGCCTGCCTGCCTTGCCTGCCTGCCTGCCGCCTGCCTGCCTGCCGCCTGTACTGCCTTGCCTGCCTGGCCTGCCTTGTTTTTTTCCTTACTGCCTCCCTGCCCGCCTAGCCTGCCTATCTGTTTGCCTGCCTGCCTGCCTGCCTGCCTGCCTGCCTGCCTGTCGTGCCTGCCTGCCTGCCTGCCTGCTGCCTGCCCTTCTGCCTGCCTGCCTGCCTCCTACCATGCCTGCCTGCCTCCTGACCTGCCTGCCTTGCCTGCCTGCCTGCTGCCTGCTGCCTGCCTGTTTGTTTTCATGCTTCCTGCGCTGCCACCGAGCCTGCCACCCTGCCTGCCCTGACGCCTGCCTGCTTCCTGCCTGGCCTGCCTGCCTGCCTGCCTGCCTCTGCCTGCCTGCCTGCGCCTGCCTGCCACCCGGCCTGCCTGCCTTGCAACCTCCCAAGCCTGCCTGCCTGCCTGCCGCCTGCCTGCCTGCCTGCCTTCCTGCTTGCCTTCCTGCCTGCCTGCCTGTCTTGCACTTGTTCTGTTCGCTCCCCGCTGCCTGCCTTTGCCTTGCGCTACCTGCTTCCTGCCTGCCTGCCTGCTTCCTGCCTGCCTGCCTGCCTGCCTGC
>JABUQX010011265.1:0-28625 GCA_015478945.1 Trachelipus rathkii | reverse complement strand
GCGCATAACCTCAGTGGCCTGAAGACTAACCACGATAAAAACCAAAAACAGTTCTCGTTTAAGAAGAGGAGGGTAAGAGTGGATTAAAATCAGCGTAAGTGTCGGAAACTACAAATATTTATCTGTCCGCATTGAGCCCATTATATTTATTAATCTCGTGTTCACTGTATACTTGCCTATTATTCCTTGACATGTAACTTATGTTTATATTTAAAAAGGTGAAATACGTGACTAAAGATCACACTTCAAAGAATACAATCCCCTTATAATTGGCTAGACAGAGCTAGTTTTCATGAATATCTGCTGCTCATATAGCACCCTTTCCTTCCTGTCTTTGTTAGCGTGTTGGTTTTTGCTTTAGTTGACATATTCTGAATAAACTTTTGAGGTTGTTGTTGGGTGTATTATGTAAGTTTGGTTTGTTCGCGGATATGGTTTTTTTTGTCAAATAACTTGGCTGCAATCATAATACATTTCATCGAGGGTAGGCGAAACACCCCCTAACCTGAAGAAGAAGGTGGAGAATGTTCACCCAATTACAACATTTGAAAGTCGTGAATCGGTGCTGGTGAAAAAAACAATGCATTGGAGCGTAAGGAAGTCTCATAGTACCCACCTCCAAGGTTCCGCGGGTATCTATCAGTGAGTGGGGGATGACCCATGCTACATCCACAATCAAGTTCCATCCCAGATACAATGATTGGAATAACCAAGGTAAACTAGTGAGTTTCAACCCAAACAATGCTAATAAGTTCCTTGTTCTATATGATTTGAATGATGGACCGAATTGAATAGGAGTGACCCAAAATATACAGAGAACCATGGACCGCCTCTGCTTGTTACCCACTGGAGATATGGTCAACAACAGACCCGCACCAGCTCTCTTCTATCACTCTGGGGTTTCTTTCTCGATCGAGGCCATGATACTATGGCCTTTAACACACTATTCCTTCTTTGTCTCAACGTGGAATAGTGTGACTATCATGAGTCGACACAATATCACTGAACAAGATTGGAAAAGGCCAAGTAAATTTCCCTAATGCTGTACATAAAACCTCTGGAAAGATACAATAAGTCGCGATTTAGGAGAGACAAAAATAGTGTGTGTGTGAAGAGGCATATACCCCAAACTGCGTCAATCAAAGTAACGGATAGAAAATTGCTGGAACATCATGAGAACACCAAGTAGGTAGAGCAAGACGCAGGTACGGAGCACAGTGTGAAGGTCTGTGAGTTGCACCAATATTTCTCCAGTCGGTAACACAGAAGAGCGGGCGTGTCACTTCCCCTGGTGCTCATAGTGTGCTATTTTGGGTCAAATCGTATTTATCATATTCGGGATCCGAGTCAAATTTCATTAGACAATGTGGAATATTGTTTGGCCCAAACTGTCAATTTCTCTGAGTTATTCCATTCATCTCGGTGCTGGAAATTCATGGGTGAAAGTATGAAGACTAGCGTCGCAAATCCTCCCCTCACTAGTGTTACACCCATCCTGAGTAAGTGGGATCGACTGGTGCTCTCCTTACGCTCCAAATGCAATGTGTTTTCACCGTTTCACCATCTGTATTTGAGGTGGTACTTGCGTCTGGACATCTCTCCCCTCTCTCCAGGGTCTTGCCGATATAGGGGAGTTCGTCACCTAGTTAATTTATGATCATCCATATTCTTGGAAACAAAAAAACAATACACGAAACAAACAACACCAATTACCATATAAACAAAAGAACCAACAAACAACCCAAAAAGCAGTTAGTGAACCTTCAACGATTATTTTCTAACAATCAAAAACAACACATCCAACAAAACTAGCATAGACGAACAATGACACAACATATTCTATTTATGCAACCAGATGTGCGGAATTCCACGCTATTGGAAAGTCTTCAAAAGTCTTCTTAATTGCTTTTTAATTTTTCTCCAATAAGGTTAAAATTTTCAGGTATAACTAATTTTAAATATAAATCATAAACAATAAGTTACAAATGTCAAAGATAATAGGCAAAGTACTCTTCTGTGAACACACAATATTTATTAAAATTTATGAATATTGGCGAATAAAGTCTGAAATTTGCAAATACAAAAGTTAAATAATAAATTTTCTTGAAGAAGACATTTGATGTAGGTTTCGACACTTATACCGCTGTTTTTACTCCACTCTCTTCCACTCCTCTTTCTAAACGAAAACCAAACACGTGCAATTGCACCCAATTGCACGAGCCAAAGCCATTTGCGAATCACACAGAAAAGACAGGGAAATAATCAGGAAACACTCTAGCCTTCTCACTCAGATAACATGAAAAAAAAAAGAATAATAGGGAATATACAAAAAGTTTGTAAATTAGTGCCAAGTTGGCAATAGCGGTGTCATATAGCAGGTTTGCTTTATGTACTCAGAATTAAGCGCTTTTCTCATATGATTTTGATATAAACATTCTTTTCTTTAACCACTTATATTTCTTCGACCAGTTTCCCTCCTTAAAGACTCATTTCCTCAGCAACATAGGCAGTATATGGGAAAAAAAAAAAAAGGTATAATTTAGATTCAAAAAAAACTCTGGCAAAAAAAAGGCTATAATGATTCAGATGATCAAACTCTGCGGCAAAAAAACTACCAGCAACCCCTAACAAAAAATCATATTCAAAGAATAAGTGAGGTTATTCTGCCGAAAAAGCATTCAAATTTGACATAGACCAACACCAAAAAAATAAACAGACAACCTTGCATCGACCACTATCAAAACATCCCCTGACCTTAACTATTGAGATTTTCTCTAAAGTAAACTTCATGCCTCAGTGATTAAAAAAAAAACGATGATAGGAAAGTGAATTAGATATACTAAAAGATACCCAACCAAATAAAACTACCATGCAAAGTAGAGAGAATAAGAGAAAAGATTATCTAATCTACTCTATAATTGAATATTGGTAAAAATACAGGGAAGGTTTTACAAGGATCTAAGGGTCCAATCACCAAAGGTTATTATTAGGAAGGAAATGTTACCAACTTCCTCAAAAATGCAAACCACACCCTCAATCCAGCACACACTTCACTAAGAAAATACAGTAGCTAAGTAAATAAACTAAAGTTCAAAGTTTACTAACTACCACCAGATTTGTACAGTTCCAACACCAAAAGGTAGATGGAGAGTCAGATAAAGGGTCAGTACAGCAAGAGTTTGAGAGTTGAGAGAGAGAGAGACAGGTATATCCTCATGCTCATGCAAAACCCAATATAGTAACAAGTAACATATAAGATATGAGAGGGTTTAAAACGATTCAATTTATGCTTAAACTGTATTTAGACATTGGATTCTTTATTTACAGACGTAACCGTTTCATTTAGTTACTCAATACATATTATGGATGGATCAAAAAAAATATTCTACCAAATAAGTAGAAAATTACCACTACAGAAAAACTGTATCTTATCAGCTAAATTTTGTTTTTCTTTGAGCTTGTGTACCGAATCACCATGTAGTATCTGGTTTTTCTTTAACTTAACAATAATTTTCCTTTTTGAGCAGTGCGTATAGTGTACAACTTCTCTATATAACCATGGTTATATTTATTAATTTTTATCCCCAAAATTTATGCCTTAAAACTATCAAAAATATTGAGAATCCTAAAATATAGCAAAAATGTTCTGGTACCTTAAAACTACAACAAAATTCGTGTAAAGCATAAGCCAAAGAACATAAAACACAAAAAAAACACAATTAATAGTCTATTAGGGGGTATATAACACCATCACTATTGCTTCCTTTTTGAAGTTTTTTCTTGAGTTGTTTTAAGAGCGTTCTAGAGTTCACCTAATACATTTAAAAAGGACAGGTGCGTATCTGCCAACCATCACACTCAATCCGGCTTCAACTTATAAAAACAAAAGAAAAATTAAAAAAAAACGTATTTTAGTTACATTTAGCGCAACACCTATTTTACCAACTGTAAAAAACATATAACGGGTCCAGTTCAAAATGAAGTTACTCAATTCAATGTACCACTATATTATAACTGTTAGATCGAAAAAAGAACTTGGTCAAAAACTTAATTACCAAAAAAAAACAAAACATCCTATATAGATGCTTTATAAACTTCACAAAAACAATGTTGTAAGTTCATACAGGTAAATCATTAACTAATACCTTAGACATCTTTGACAAAAAATATAATTTCGGTTTCTTCCGATGAAAAAGTAGCTTTTTCTGGGGGAAATTGAATCGTTGGGAGAAAAGATTGAAAGTTTCCTTCGTCAAACAAATAAGAGTTCGGGTCCTAAACCCAAAACCTACGTGAGCATAAAACACTATTAAGAAGAAACATATCAAACTATCTATGTTCATAATCATGGAGAAAATTATTTTAAAAGATGAAAGTATTTTACCATTACTACCATAAGTTCCAAAAAAAATATAAATGAAATAAAATAGCAAGGATAAAAACACACACATACCTTAACAACTGTTAAGGTTTGGTTTTTCTAACAATTCAGGAAGAAGATCCCCATGCAAATTCAAGCAGCAATTGATATCTCTTAAATGAAGCAACTTGAGTTAAATAGCATGACACGAAACTTCATAAATCAGGTAGTTTGTAAAAATCAAAGGTGCATAAAGTGGTTACACACTCAATTTGCAACAAGTACCAACTTCAATATGGAGAGTAGTAAAGGGTTATTGCTGGAAAAGGAGAACATGGCACATATAAAGCAAACAGTAAACAAAACAAAACAATCAAAAGAACAAACCCTACAATATATAGTATATATAAATTATTAGTATATATATACTATATATATACTATAGATATATGATAGTATAATATATATATATATATATTATATATATATTTAATATAAATACTATATATATATATAGAGTTATAATTTATATAGTTTTTATATATTGGTGCCTATTAAAACCGTGTCAAAATCTCCTGAAATCAAGGGCATAAGCCTTTTTCAATACGCAGGTGTTAAGGGAGGCATGCGGTTATACCAAAAAGCTAAGCGTCACTTCACCCCAGAATGAAAATTTCGCACAAGATAATAAACGTAAATTAAATTAATTTTGCTTCAAATTTGGATCCATAATTTTAAGAAATTATATTAAAACATTACCTAACTATGACGGGAACAGGATATTACCTTTCTTAACTCTTCCACTTTGGTCCGCTCCCACGAAAGAAAAGTATACT
This sequence comes from Trachelipus rathkii, assembly GCA_015478945.1. Taxonomy (NCBI): domain Eukaryota; kingdom Metazoa; phylum Arthropoda; class Malacostraca; order Isopoda; family Trachelipodidae; genus Trachelipus; species Trachelipus rathkii. The sequence goes on along the minus strand of JABUQX010011265.1, from coordinate 23,429 downwards.
AAATCGTGTCCACTCGTAGAGCCCACAATTAGGATTTTCTCCTAATGAGGGCGTCATCGAGTTATTAGCGACTTCAGATACTGATACGGACCAACAAGTGTCAAAGAGATTGTGCATAGTGTGTCCAATATTATATTTCTATTTCTGCAATGACACTTTTTTCCAGTTTTGAAAATTACTACTTTGATAAAAACTAACTATGAAACAAAAAAACATCAAAAAAAAACAAATAGAAAGGATCTTAAAAAAAAAATGTAATTTTTAGCTACTGTTTTTAATATGGAAGACCGCGATAAATATATCCGGATTGAAACAGATACAATCACATTAGTATTCCTCGCTATTTAATTTGAATTTAAGCTACAAATTGACCTTCAACTGGACCACGAGAAAGTTACGATAGTACTGCGTTCGTGAAAAGCTAATTGATCGGAAAAATTTAAGGCAAAATCTGGGTAAAACTTATTATTATGTAATAAGTTTCAACTTACAAATTTTTTCTATTCAGTCATAAAAACTGTTAAGCAAATATTTGTATCTTATTTTAAGCTATTTACCTTGTCATAAAAGTGAAGCGTAATAGTAGTTACTTAGAGTAGAAACTGTAATCTTATAATTTGAGTGATCTTTTCCTTTTTAAATGTAGATTTAAGCAATATTCCTTACAGTGTCCCAAGATATTGGTTTGATAATTTATAATCTGTTTTTATTCCTTTCCAGAAATGATTCTACTCAGACGAAGTTGTCATGAACACAGAAGTGATACTGAAGCCTATACAAGTAGTTTCTAGACAGCCTATGGAGAATGCAGGAAAAGTTCCCAGCCTATGAAAAGCTACCACTATATAAAAGACTCTGGCATATGAGTAGCTCCCAGCATATGAATACAGCAGGTAAAGCTCCCAGTATATGAAAAGCTGCAGGAAAAGCTTCCGGCATATGAACCCTGCTACCAGCATATGAAAAGCTACTAGCAGATGAAAACAGCCAGATGGCTACCAGCATATGAACACAGGAAAAGCTCCCGGCGTATGAATCAAGAAAGGCTCCCGCTGTATGAACCCTGTTTTAAATTAATAATATAATAACTATTAGCCTCTTTTACTTATTTTAACTAAAATAAATATTTTTATTAATGAACTTTAATTATAAATTACTAACCCTTTCCTTTTAAATGAAAGAATTTCAAAGAGGGGCGATAGTGTAATAAGAGCTAGCTAGATGGCTTCAGCACTTCGAATGAGCAAAACACAGAGGTCTGCAATACAAGCAAGGTATTTGATTTATTGATTTAATAGGATTAAGTAATTAATTATTTTTAAGTAAGCATTGCGGTAACGAAAACAAGCAACAAGCAAAGATAGAGGTAAGCAGAGAACATACCTGATTTTGAATAAGTAATGTATTTGATGAACATGAATAGGATATCTTCTATGACTATAGTCTTCTATGATATCGCAAATATTTCCTTTCACATTTATCGTTTAAAGAAATTTAAAGAAATAAGGAAACATATGCAAAATTAAATTAAGTTTACTAAACAGATATCATTCATCAATGTTCTGAAAAATAAATCTAGACATTATTTTTGTTTAGGTTATTAAAGCTATTAATATCTAAAGTAATAAATGAACCATATTTGATACTTGATAACCCGATGAATTTCTGTGCTTGGGCAAAAACGTGACTCACTCCTTAAAACTAGCTCCACAATTACCATACAAATTGTCAGTACAACAGCCCCCCTAACATCCCCCTCCGCTAAACTTGAGCCCCTCCCCAAATAACTCAACATTTACAAACATTTTTGGAGAGGTTATAGATACAAATCGGAGGAAATGGTGAGAACGCTGCTATACGAACCAGCACTGCAATTTGATCGTAAATACTTTCCATTAAATAATAAATATAACCATGTAATCAACCACATTACATAGGTAAATTTCATGAAAAAGTTTTTTTTTAATATATCTTTAATATGAAAATATAAATATTACAAAAATATAAATATAGTATTTACAATACATGTCGTACCAACTAAACGACAAGTATATTATTTAATATAACTATTACAAAAACATAAATATAGTAATTACAATACATGTCGTACCAACTAAACGACAAGTTTATTATTTACATACTTATTGGTGATTGGAAGAAGACATAGAACTAGAAATCATGTCATCCTCCTCATACATAATTTCGATCCATTGCTGCAAAGCTAATTTGCGCTGGACCTCAGTAAGTTTCTCCCATTGTACTTTTTGCATAACATTACGAATGCTTTGTCGTTGCTCTCTCTTGACCACAGGATCAAGAGTGGTTACAGTAGTCTCATTCGGGGTTTTAAGCACATAAGAATTAGGAACGTTTGAACTTGAATTACCGGATGTACCAGGTGTAGAATCATAGTAAGACCCTTTTTTATCTGATGACTCCGGGTAATAATAGGAATAAGCATAAGACTGTGGTGCCGATGAGTCGGACCAAGTCTGATTTGAATACCCATAAGTACTTGAATAATTTGAATTATATGAAGTAGACCCCAAATTATACCCTGAGTAAGACCCATAATTATAATTGGTTTGAGCAGGTTCTAAGACTTTGTCGTATTCAGGATAGTATTGAGAAGTCGACGGCTGAGGATTATCATAAGAATAAGGGGATTGATAATTTCCACGCTTAATAGGTCTCAACGATCTATTGTTTCGTGTTCTATTAGTTAAGGTCGATTTTATTGACTTTGAACGAGATTTTTGAGGCTGCAAAGGGAATTCATGACTATAGTTATCAAACAAAGCCCCCAAAAATAATTCATTGGGATGTAGCCCATCGGGAAGCAAAGGTGATTTTAAGGTATTTTGCAACCTTTGAAAATATTGATTATGGGGCGTTTTGTTTGCCTCTCTACTATATCTACTAATCCCATGATGATAATTAAGTATTTCGGTACCCCTAAGGACATTCTTATTAGGCCATTGATAATGAACTGAACTTAAGGACTCACATTTATCAAAACTATATATGGCATGATCACGCATATTAATGGGGTTAAGATCAGGATCATTTATACAATGATCAGCAAAAGCGATTCCCCATTTTTTTATAATCCGCTCCTGATTAAATGTGTACATATCCTGTATGGGAGGAATAACCAAATAAGTTTTAGCCTTTGAGTTCGCTTTTTGCACAATATCATCGATCTGTGTCATGATGGATGGGATTTCTTCAACCTCGAAATCCGGGATCGGCTCAAAAACCGACATAGTTTTATTTTCAGAATTAATTATTTCTTTGGACTTCCAGGCCATTGTAGTGAGGGCCCAGAGAATCACATAATCAACATTGGAGGACATAAATTGAGAGACTCTGTCAACACAATCTGGCAACTGTCTACCAGGAGAAAAATCTACTTTAGTGTTTAAGCCGTATTTTCGGCGAATCAGAGCTTTATTATCTCGAAATAAGGCTACCTCCGAAGATCCAATGGCGAGTAACAATGCCATGATTAATTTTGTACAAAAATGAAGTGTTGTAATTCGTGGGCGTTGTTGACAATTTCTCAAACGATTTTGGTCAACACAGTACAACCACACCACAACACAGCAATACCTACAAAAATACAAAAATACCATTAATAATATGAGAGCAGAGAATATTTTTACATACATGGTTATAGAATTATAAATATATATAATAAACCCAAGATCCCTTCTTTTCCAATCTGAATTAAATAGTTAAACAATAAAGAGAATTTCTAAACCAATTTTATGGTCAAAGAATTTAATAATCAACCAGAAAATTTATTTAGATTCCCAAAAGAATCAAGATTATCATTAATAATGCCTCACGAATACTCCAACATATCTGAGATTCCAGTACCCGTCTTACTTTCTTTTATTATGTACGCCTTCAATAATTCAACTACCTACTTCATCTAGATTGAAAATATATTAACGCATTTCAATGGCTTTCGCACCTTTATTTACGACGGACAAGAGACAATTTTTAATATATATACATATATATATATATAGGGTGAAAAAACATTAATTAGGGTGTACAAAGGATTTCATTCCTTTGAAAACTTCAATCATAAGTACCCAACACAGGGTAATTATAAATATTTAAATAAAATATTTACTTCAATAGTATATAAAATAAATTTTATAAATAGTAAATTTGTTAATTTAAATGGATACTTGTTATAATTGATCGTTAGATCAATATAACTCCTATCCCAAACCGGTAATTTCCAATGATTCGGTGACATCAATCGTTGCTGTGAAGACTCTGTATCAATTCCGCATCTTGCCTGCCGTATATGCCTTGTTTGCCTCGGATCAGTCATCTATGGACCAACATTCATAAATCTAACCTAAATAACTGGAAAAACTAAGACTTTGGATTAGGGTTAGACATACCTAGGAATTATACTGACCTGATTTTAAAATTAAATCAAATCAGAGCACAAGGCAAATTCTTAGTGCACTTTAATGAAGAACAAGATTTCTTTCATTAACCAGCCGATACTGATACTAATAATTTGTTATATATTATTCGATACAACAGCCGATACTGATACTGAAAACTTGTAAATTTTTTTTTTTTTTTAATAATGCGTTTTGCATTACTAAAAATAGTAAGTAATGAAAACAAGATTCTCTTCATTAACTAACCGATACTGAACTTTAGCTTTGGGATGTTATTATGGTATGTAATAAATGATTGGGAATTCGAAGAAAGAATACAAATGATCTTTAAAAAAAACTATTATATCATTTATTACTTTTTCAAAATATTTAGTACTCAAGATTCAAGACATTTAACGAAATATAAGTAGAGAAATATTTTTTACTTTTATATTTTCCCAACCTACGGAAATATTTATTTCAAAAATGGTAAAATAATAATAAAATTTAAATCATAAACGAAACGATAGAAACTTGAATGATTTAATAAATTTAAAATCGACTCAACCGACGAATATTTTTATTTTCAAAAAATTTTTTTTTTAACAAAACCGCAATTATGAAATGAAATTATAAAACGAAACGATAGAATTACGTGAACGCTAATATAATTTGAAATCAAGATAGGCAAAGTTTTACAATTTCCCGAATTTTTAACTTTCCAAGAAAAAGTTATTTTTATTTTATTTTTTCGAACAAGTTGCGACTTTTCTCAGTTACTCCACAAAAAGAGTAAGTATTATGAGAGGTTTGTTATAGTGGGCATGAGGTAATTATAATGCACCCCCCCCAAACATTTCAAGTGACAGACCTCATTTTCAAATTGTCCCCCATAAATAAGAGGTTGATTGGTATTGTAGTACACGTGTACGGGTTTTTTGAAGATTTCAGTAAAAGAAGTGATTACCTCCGGAATCGGTAACTGCCCCGGAAGTGCCAACAATCGAAATGTTTTCTGAATTTGTCTGCCCTGCAACTTATACTTCTGAGGATGTTTCTTTAATTCCTCAATGAGAGTTTGACGAAGTTCCAAATGGCGATCCCATGTCCCATATTGGAACAGCGATAAACATTTATATAACGAATCACCACCACCGGGGATTTCTACAGTAAAATAACCATCTGGGATGAAATCCATAGGAGATTGTTCCTGGATATCTTCTGAATCTTCATTTACTGGGGAACGCGAGAGTGCGTCTGCGACGATGTTTTGTGTACCCGATATATGTTGAATATCGAAGTCATACTCATTCAACTCCTCCATGGTTCGAGCCAATCTGCCGTCTATAAGGCTCATGTTTTGTAAATATATTAATGGCATGTGATCGGTAAAAATAACAAATTTAACTCCACGAAGGAACGGTCGTAATGACTTGACGGCCCACCTTAACGCCGTCAACTCTTTATCTATCACACCGTAATTCCTTTGAGCTCCGTTAAACGTCATGGAGATAAATGCTATAGGTTTTCGCTCCCCATTCTGCACTTGGGAAAGGCACGCGCCTGCCCCGACATCCGATGCATCCACATGCAACTCCATGGGAGAGACAGCCGGATCATAGTCAGGAAATCCTAAAACACAAGGATTTACTAATGCCTTTTTTAATTCATCAAAAGCATATTGGCATTCTGGAGTCCATTGAATGGTTCTACCACCCGTTTGACATGACAATGGTTGAAAGAAAGCTAGACATAAGTAAGCGAAGAGAAGGAAAGTAGGGGAGCTTGGAGGCAGTGATGCATGGCCATACCCGGTCAATGCTTTGGATATGTCCAGCGCCACCACGCAAGTCTCACTGTAGTTCCTAAGGGAGGAAAACCATAAATCGGTTAAATAGGAAAGTATATCACCAGTACACCTCGAGCGCCGAAAGCCATCCGGCGTCGGAAGAAGAAGATGAGTTTAGATGGTCTAAGAAGTGAGGATTAAGAAGGGTTTCAAGATCTTAGATAGAATACAGGTCCCAGTGCTATGACGATAGTTAGCAAGGATCAGGCGGCTTCCTTTTAGACCTGGGAGTTGGACATGTGCGTGCTTCCAACACACAATGGGGGAAAGTGTTAGTATTGAGACATGAGAGTGCCTATAGTTGAGCAGGCAGGGGGAGGGGGGCCGCTCGGAAGCAGCACTCCTCTCAAAACTCAGGGAGGAATGCCATCGGGCCACCACTTCCTAACGTTCATAGATCTCAGGGGCCCATGCATCGATCAAATGTAATCACAGGCAAGACATAGGACACCTGAGAGAGGGAGAAGGAGGAGGGGAGGAGGAATGCCAGAATCGTCGTCTAGGTTGAGTTAGAGGAAAATAGAGGCCGAAGAGATTTGGCGCCTTTTCAGTGGTTCAGAGAGTTAGCAGCGACCATCAGATCCAGAACAAAGAGGAGGAAAGGCAGATTGACAGAGGTTGTTAGAGATGTTTTTGGCAAGAGGCCAGAAAGATTTATCAGTAGGAGAACCAAGGGGAGGTTAGCGCACTTCGTTTGATGAAAGCCCGCTTTGCTCGTGAAGAGTATCACTACAACGATTTCTAGCTGAATGAAAATTAACTTAGAGTGATAGGAGAATGAGAATTTTTGATAAGCGCTGTCTCACAGCTGAATGGCCAGAGAACAAACACGATCAAACCATGGATTATGAGGAGAGAAAGATTTGGTGAAGAAGGAATGAACCTGCTCACCCATCAACGAATTACCAGCTCCCACTATAGTGGCGAAGCCGAGCGCCATCAGAGTCAAGCAGTCATTCCAATTATAGTTGGTGTAGAAGCGACGCAAGGCCCCACAATCACCCCGATCAAAGTGCCAGAAAACCGCATAGGGCAGGATGGACTGTTGGAGAGAAAGTAACCCAAAGTTAAGAGATATAAGGTTGTGGTCAGATTTATAATAGGGCAAGATATATATATATTTAGAGAGAGAGAGAAAGGTCTAGTGGTGAAACATAGGTCAAGTGTGTTCAAAAATTAGTTGGGACGATCCCGGAATATGTGTAGGTTCTTTGATTAGTTGCTCCAGATGGGTAGAATGCTGAATGTTTTGACTCCTCCCCACCTAAAATCAGTATGAGGATCTCAACCATTCAGTGTTGTGTACATTAAATCCCCTAAATAGGGGACCTCAGTATTTGGATGAGGAAGATGCCTTCAGTCTTGTGAAAGGTAGTAAGATTCAAAAGAAAAGAGTGAAATCTGTTCTATTAGAACAGTAGCAGAAGCAACAAGATTGTGTAGTAGAAGGAAGAAAGATTTTTGAGCCAGAGCATCGAAAGTTGGAGAGATTCGAGATGTGTTACAGGAGTATTAATGTTTACATAGGCACGCACTCCACCCTTCAGACGGAAATTATTAAAATAAGTTATACAGTACCATTAGTTAAAGATACATTAACGATTAAGAGAGGGTGAATTGTATACATCTGAGTCTCAGACAAAAACAAAAGGTTAGTTGAAGTTAGACTAGGTGATGACTACGAGATAAGGTTAGATTTTAACGCAGATGGTAAAGTTAATAAAGCGTCTGCTCTTAAATCTTACCATCTTTTTCACACACACACGCAAACTAAGAATAGACTAAAACAAAAAGAAAATCGAGGATAAAAATTATGAAAAATCTGTTAAAGTAAATCCTGAGCACAAAAAGCACTAAGTTAATTAAATAAAGAAATAACTTACCACTATATTCAGCCAAAACTTGAGCTAAACAACTACTTTAAAATTGTTTAAAACCACGGCTAAAACTACAACTACAACAACTTGTTCTCCTCATCTACTGGGTAATAAATAGGTGTCAACTTGATCTCTAACTTATAATGCACTTTTTTTCACCGAGTCTAATTCCATATATGGTAGGTAATAAGCCCACAAAAAAATAATAATGTAATTCTATAATAATAGTTTGTGTGGGTTTTAAATAAAGCTCATTCAGCTTGACCTTGGAGGGGTTCGGACCACCATTGAGAGGTGAATCGGACCATCTGTTTTAATTAAATTACTCTTTTATGTATAAATTCAATTTTATATTTTAATTTTGATTAATATTTTTTATCATATTAAAATTTGTAATAAGTAATAAAAATGTCAATGATACAATAAATAAAATAAAAGAATAAAAATATGGGTGGTCCGATTTACTCTCCCTCAAAAATTGACTTTTTGGAATTGGTATTTTTATATAAATTTCATTTTTTATTTTAATTTTTACTTAATATAAGTAACTATTTATTATATTTAAATTAATTATACGTAATAAAAATGTCAATAATAATAGGTACGTTAAAATATACAAAAAAACAAGGGTGGTCAATTCCACCCCATCATCATTTATGGTGGGAGTGAATCGGACAAGTTAAACCTAATGATTTAGCCTACAATACTATTTGGAACAAAGAATTTACTTTGCCGGTTTTTGTATATGACAGAATCAGTGAATAGTTGGAAAAAAAAAAAAAAAATCTTCACAATCTTTCATTTTATAACAAAGTTAAAAAAACTCACATTTTTCAAAAGTGAAATTCTATTGAAGGGCATTTTGTACCCTAATTTATTATATATATATTTTTTAAAAAATATAAAAACTCTCTAGAATTAAAGATGATCTAAATAAAACTTGTAGTACTACCATGTGGCTATTAAATGAGTGAATTTTTTTATTTTTTTTTTTTTTTTAGTGGACCGAATCACCCCTCTAAAAGAGGTGGGCCCGGTCACCCCGCCCGATGCTATAGCATCAATTGTGTGAACTTTAAGTGCGATTGTAATGATTTGGATTATATTTTCATATAGAAAATATGGTCTTAGAGATAGGTTATAAAGAACAGTCAAAAATCTAAACAGTTGGAACAGGATGCGCAACACTATCACTGACCTAATATTTACACCAGACATAAAAAAAAAAAATCAGAAAAAAATCTTGAATTGTTTCTTTTGTCTCACAGATCTCATAGATGTTTCCCAATCTTGGACTCACAAATTTTTGCGAAACAAATATAGGAGACCAAAAATGGAACAATGGGTAAAACCTTGGCAATGAAAAGTATTAATACAAAATGGGCTTATCTCACGCTCACCAGTAGATTTCAATCATCTTTAACAAGCGGATTGAAGGATGCAGAAGCTATTTCCCTATTTAAATTAGGGCTAGTTAACAGAAAATAGAATAAATTTATAGTGAAATGTACTTTAAATATACACGTTTAACATTTGAAAATCACTGAACACTTTCACTTCAAACATTTTACAGATTACCACCACTCATAGGCTGGGCCCTTTTCAAGGAGGGGGCAGGAAATAAAATACTGGAAAGCCCACCCAAGCCCAGGCCTAATGCAAATCTCTCAGGTGAGTGCAGACGTGGGTTTTAAAGAGAGGAAGATTAAATACAATAGGAAAAACAGAAGATGGCAAGGAGTTCCACAGAACAGAAGTGGCTGGAAAGAAGGAGGCACCACAACGAACGAGTCTGGGATTTTCAATGCTCACGCAAAATTCATGCGAAAGCTACCACTTCAAACAATATGATCATGAATACTTTTTAAAGATAAATTTTTTAATATGTTTACACTAAAAATTAACATGTACACCCACCACTTCAATAAGTAGTACCCTTCATATATTTATTAATCCAGTACAGAAAACTCGAATAAATCCAGTCATTTATATTTTTCCTCTCTCAAAATTTTTTATTTATTTAATTATTTATATAAGGTCGTGGTATAGTCTAAACATCGGCACCACTTATCAAATATTTTTTGTTTAAAAACTTTATTTAAATGCTAAAATTAATATAAAAGAAAAGTAAAATATAAGTAAACGAATATATAGAATATACAGTATTTATTTATTTATTCATTTATAATTAGAATATTAGAAATAAAAAGACAGTAAGAAGCCACATGGGTCTATCGAGACTGTCCCGGTCAAGCTAACAGAACCAATCACCAAACAACATGTTCATGCAAATCCACAAAGTACTCTGGGGCTTGCTAATAACTATATACAGTATATAGAAAGTCTATAACATGCTCATGCAAATCCACAAAGCACCCTAGGGCTTGTCAATAACTTACTTATACACAAAGTCTATAACTAAAACCAAAAAAAATAAAAAACTATAGCTTAAGTATAAACTGTACATGCTAACCACACTACAGCTTTAATAACTTTATAGTAATATAGAATAAACCTTAATAACTACTGTAACTAAAAACCCGCTAATTTGGCTTAGTCAAAATATACTATATGATACCCAAACCATCCATATAGCGTCTGGCGGGGTGACTCGGACCACCTTAGGCATAACTTGGTCTCCCGACTCTCCAATAATGCACTTTTTGGAATTTTTTTTTTTTGTAAATCACGGCCCTATAGTCGGTCACACAAAAGAATAATAATGTAATTCTAATAATAAAGTTTTATTAAAGTTTGAATAGCTGAGTCAACAGCCTGACCGTGAAGGGGTGAAGCGGACCACCATTGAGGGGTGACTCGGACCATCTGTTTAAATTCGTCTTTTACGTATAAATTCAATTTTATATTTTAGTTTTTACTTAATATAATAATTATTTATCATATTAAAATTCGTAATAAGTAATAAAAATATTAATAATGATAAATAAAATAAGAATAAAAATAAAGGTGGTCCAGTTACCCTCTCCCTTTAAAGTACGACACTTTTTTGAATTCGTTTTTTATTAAAAATTTCATTATTTTTAAAAATTTTTATAATTTAAGTCACTTTTGTATAATATTTAAATTAGTAATAAGTAATAAAAATTTCAATAATAATACGTAAAATACGAAAAACAATGGTGATCCGATTCACCCCATCAATTTTTACTGCAGGGTGAATCGGACCAAGTTGGGCCTTTTTTGCCACTAATACTGTTTGGATCAAAAATTTACTTTTGCCAGTTTAAAGCTAACATACCCAATTGTATCCACTGAAAAAATAATTAAAATCCATCCACAATTTTTCATTTTTATAAAGTTAAAAAAAAAACATTTTTAAAAGTGAACTATTGAGACATTTTGTACCCTAATTTCTAACATTTTTAAAAATATAAAAACTTTTCACAGAATTAAAGATGATCTAAATAAATAAACTTGTAGTACTACCACGTGGCTATTAAATAATTAATACTTTTTATTATTTTTATTTTATTTAGAGTAGACCGAATCACACCCCTCCCTAAGGGTGGGCCCAGTCACCGCCCATTACCTATCAACCAACTTTCTTAAATATTGCAGTTCACCTCCAATAACCTCCTGTAACCAAACCATTCCAAAAATTTAACAACCCTATAGATGGCACGCTTTCTTCTTAATTTTCTTAGTATGCCCCCTGGTCACCTGTCCCCATGCTCTACTATGAAGGGTTGGTCTCTGTAGTATCAATAGATGTAAATATTTTGCCAGACTTGAATCATGTCCTCTCAAGAAATCGCCTTTCTACACGAAACATTTTAACTTCGCCAGCTCTCGCCTATAGATCTTACTCTCAAACCCAGAAATCATCCTTGTTGCTCTGCGTTGTAATCTCTCTAGCATATCTATGTGTCTTTCTTTATATAAGGGGCCCAAACTTGTGCACAATACTCTAATGCTGGCCTAACATTACAGTTTACTTATAACTTTCTTGCTCTTCTTGTAAACATTGCATCTTGTAAATTATTGCATTGCCTTAAACATTGGCACCACAACAAATATTTTTATTTAAAACTTTTTACAATTTAAATGCTAATTAATATAGAAACAAAATTAAAGTATAAGGAAAAAAATTCAAGGAAAATAATATAAATATTAAAACATAATTAATAATAAATAAATCAATATAAAACATTTATACACTGTCTTTTGACTAAAACTTCCTTTAATGTATTTATTTTAACCATCTACATGAACTTTCCTAAGATCCCTATTAAATTGTATAAAAAAAAAAAAAAAAAAACAAATATATACAACTAATGAGATTAGATTATAATGAGATTATATAATCATATATAGATTATATATAAATTAATGTAAATATAAAAACATGATATAAATAAATAAAACGATATAAAAATGAAAGTAGGTTACAGCTAAATACTAAATTTATACACAAATATAATGAATTAGAATTAACATGAAAAGATAGTGTACAAATAAAACAGAAAAATATAAAAATTGCAACTTTTTTATATTCATTTTTTTAATTTTATTTTATTTGCATAAAAATATGAAAAAGCACATAGTAGGCGCAAATGACAAATTGAGCAAGTTGACAAGAGCAATGTAATTTATAATCCGGAACCGTCCAGCAGAGAAACGATTTGTATATAGGATTTATTTTTTTTAAGCGGTTTCGTTTTTGGATTTTTTATTTACAGAGCTCAATAGGAAATGCTAAAGTTTGCGTTCGTTTTTTAGTCAAATTTAGCACAAATTTAGGAAAATGCTCACCAAACATAAGGAATTTCCTAAATTCTGTAAGGTTGCTATTTCCCGTGCTTGCCGAATTTACGAAAATGCTTATGAAAAAATGTAAACAAACATGATGGCTGCCTAGAGGTCCGTTTGATTTGATGAATGTTTTATTCATAAAATTAGCTTTAAATTTAATTTCTTCCAAATCGATAAACTCCGTCACAAATTACACAATAGTTGATCAATTATTTGTAATATAAACAGTGTTTCTTTCAGGCATACTTCCGGGGGGGCATTGCCCCCCCGTAGACAATCAAGTGCCCCCCCGGAGAAAATCGAGCATGAATTAATTTTTGCCGTAAATTACAAAATAAAGCAAATAAACATAAAAAGTATGTTTAAATCTATATTATCTACCCATAAATAATAAAATCAGCCAGAATGCATGGAAACTTGCTAGATGTGGCCATAAAATAACAAAGTTGTCAATTCCGACTTCTAAGAAGTCCGTGAACGTTTGAGAACATTATGTGATAAAATAGGTATTACTATAGAAATTTCTTTCGGAGAAGGTCCTGTTAGGTAAGGACTGCCTTAGTTAATATATATAGTTATTAGTGTTTATTTTTTTCATGATCTCATATATATATATATATATATGTATATAGCATATATATATATGTATATATATATGTATATGTATGTAAAAATATATAAATAATAATATATAATAATAATATATATATATGTATATATAAATATAATAATAATATATATATATATATATAAATATAATATAATATATATATATATATATATATATATATATATATACATTTATATATATATATATATATATATATATATATATATATACATATATATATATATATATATATAATAATAACATATATATATATATAATAATAATAACATATGTATATATATACACTAATATATATAATATATATTATATAATAATATATATATATATATATATGCTATATATATATATATATATATATATATATATATATATATATATACATATATATATATATATATATATATATATATATTTTATCTTTATATATATATATATGTATATATATCTATATATATATATACATGAATCACTTAGAAACTTCAAGCTAAAAAATTTAAAAATTTGAGAGACTATATATATATATATATATATATATATATATATATATATATATATATATATATATATATATTATATATATATATATATATATATATATATATATATATATATATATATATATATATATATATAAATATATATATATATATATATGTATATATATATATATATATATAGAAATTTATCATATCACCTTATGCAAATATCCCTTTATTTACATTTACCTTACCATATATATATATATATATATATATATAAAAAGACATAAAACTAGAAACATTTGTATGGATAATTAAATGATTAATATTTAAAATTATATTATTTAATATAGGATATCAAATACAATATGCAATGAAGGAAAATTCACAATATAGAGCAGTTCCAAAATTGAAGTAATTTCCTTTGGTTCAAGGCAAATTTATCAACTACCGTTGAATAAAATAATGAGTGTCAAAACAAATTTTTCAACATTTTAGCACTCATCAATGAAGGCCAAGTTACAACCTGTCGTCTTCCACTTAACGCTTCATATTAAGTCTTGATCCTTCTTGAGTACTGGAAAGGAAGCGCTCTACTGGCACTGGTGGTGCATAGCTGGGCGAGTAGTATCATCAAAGCCTTTTTCGTCGCCTGAAAGAAAGCTTCAGTCTCCTTTAGGACTTAGGAGACAAGATCTTTTAGTTCTTCACTACTCAGTTTCTTGTCCTTCCAAATTTTGTACCAAAGTTCTAGCTCTTCTTCTATGCCTTCTAAGTGGTAAAAACTATAAAATGAAGCTGACTTTCCTTTAACTTTATGAGTTTAACTTTATGAGTTTTAACTTTTCCTTTATGAGTAGCATGTGGAAAGGATGTAGATATGTCAATGCATAAGCAGGTGTATTTCAGTAGAAAACGCAATTCCAAGGAAGGGGTTAGCGAATCCAGATACGGAATTATTAGGGATCTTCTCCAGAACTCCGTGAAATTTGTTGTGCTGGATGGTTGCTCGCCGGTGCTTTGCTGCCTACCAACAATCCGTGGTATTTTCAGATCAAGTCCCAGTTGCTCGGCTATTTGATTAGCTTCTTTTAACACTTCATCGGTGATTTTTTCTTCATCTTTGGCTCCTAACCATTTCCACAATGTGTTGAATGTGCTGCGAGTTTTGACGATATCAAGGTCTTCGATTGGAGAGCATTTACAACTGGCTCTAACATCGCGATCAATCGCGATTAATATCATAGCCATGATGAATGACGACTTACATGCCGCTGAATGCAAATGAAAAGAGCTTTTTCTTGTGGCGGTATTTCCTTCAATGGAAAGGGTTTCTAATGCTTGCATCATTCGTACAAAGTGCTCCTTAAACACTCTGATGCACTTGTGTTGTTCAGACCATCTGGTCTGGCATAGGCTTGGGATGTTTGGCATTAATTTTCTTTTCCAAGACCGACTCGCGAAAAAACGGTAAAAATGTCCTTTATAGTTCCAGTATTGAGGATTTCTGAGTATTGTGTTCAAATCATTTACTACTAAATTTAGTTTGTGTGAAGAGCAATGAAAAAACAATGCTTTTTATACTTTTTCCGCAATTTTGCACACCTCCTTCTTTACCAGACATCGTAGAACAGCCATTGAAACCCAAGCCCACGTATTTCTCGGGATCCAGTTCTTCGGTTGTGACAAAATCGTCAATGGCTTTCGTGTTGCGTCAAGCGCTTTCAGTTTTACAAAGCCAATAAATTCCTCTTTGACTTCATCAGACTCTTTGTCAAAATAGCGCAACCTAATGGATAATTGTTTCTTTCAGAAATAGCAGCGGTTTCATCAGCTAGTAAGCTATACGCGCTTCCTTTACCTAATTAACGATGCTCTCCTTTATAGTAGTACCACATGGAGAAATGATCTCATTCTGATTCTGAACTGATTGGTATGTGGCATTTTTCTTCCCCCTTTTCAAAAGGGTTTTCAATGACTGATCTCCAGCATCTATTCGTAAGCGGGACAAATCTTGCAGCACTCCCTCATCATGATGCTTACCCCGAAGCGGTAAATCGTGCGTACCAGAAAATGTCACACATGAAATTATTGAGGATAATATTTTTTATTTTCTACTATGATTTTCTCTTTGAATGCTGGTTAATTTGAATGTCTACCGGCACGTCCTGTATGAACAATCTTACCTTCCAACAGCAGTTTTATGCCACTATGTTTTTGTATGTCCCTTACAAACCGTATGAGGAATATCTTTATATTTAGTGAAAGGTCTTATTATTAAAGGGCCTAGGACTCCTCTGAGAATTTAGTGGAAATAAAATACAAAACTTGCAAAAATGCTCCCTTTAGGCTCCTGGAGTATACTGAATTTCCTCTTTAAGTGGGTATCTTCCAAAAAATTATAGGTCTTAGGTGGAATCCAACACTCTTTCAGTAACTGTTTCTTTTCTCATCAGTCGAAATCATAGATGAATGTCCAACGTATCTACCAATGTAATTTTCATGACTGTATATATATATATATATATATACTTTTTATATATATATATATATATATATATAGCAATATAACATATATATATCTATATATATATATATACATATACCATATATATATTCACTTTACGTATATATATATATATTATTCAAAAGTAGACGAGGACTAATTAAAGAAATCTTGGATCTAGTATAGCGAATTAACGATACTACCAATTTTAACTAACGTTAAAAGAGTATAGAAAAATTGCACAAACTGACCTTCCTTTTGATATATTATAGCTTATTCCCTTTAGTACGTAGGAAATGAAGCCATTTGATGTAGGGCTGTACTCTAAAACTCTCTGCATCGCAAGAAAGAGTGGTGTTGCTTTTGAGAAGAGAGTAAACACTTCTAGGGGGGGCAGCTGCCCCCCTGCCCCCCCTGACAACGATGCAAATGTTCTACAAAGACAATTGGGGTATTCATAACGTTCCATTCACAACTTTCAAACTATAGGAAAAAATGGAAAATTAGAGAAGCATGAACACTCTTCAGCTCAGCAAACTATAAGTGTAGAAATGGAAAACCTCAAGAGACAGTCTATGAAGAAAACGATGGACGCTCAAATTCCACAATAAAACGGTCAAAGTGAAAGACACTCAAATAGGAAAGGTTTAAAAATACTTTTGCAGAGGGTTGTATTTTTGGTAAGGAAGAAATGGCAAGCACTAAATGTGAGTTTTAATTGAAAGTATTTTAAACCAAATTGAATGATGATTTAAAGCATGAGAAGAAAGATCAAGTGATAAAATTTAGTACAGCAGCAAGGACACTGCGCCGGTGAACTTTACCTGGTATGTGGAGTGAAGTTTTGAAAGATGAGTTGAAAAAAACATTTGAAAAACAAGAGAAAGTTCTCCGTTTTTAGCAGATGAGCATTTCTTTAAAAATGAAATGGAGCTAGTATAATGTTTAGAGTAGTGGAGGGTAAAAATCCCGTAGAAAGGTTCTTGTCAATGTTAAAATACCCAGTGGAAAAGCAGAAACTATTGCAAATACTATTGATAAGGTGATCTTGATTTAAATTATAACAACATTATTGCTTTTGGATTTGATGGTGCTTCCTAGTATGACTGGAATAGTTGGAGGTGTAAGAAAAGAGAAACTTTCTGAAAAGAGCAAACAGAAGTTCTCTATACACTGTATAGCACATAACATTTGTCCCTGGCAACCTTGATCTTCTGCACAGGAATAAAGCAAAAGGTTTTTTTATATTTTGAAAGACATTTACAAACTGTTTAGCAAGTCTCCAAAAAAGGAAAATATTTTGCGTGATATTCAATCATTAATCAATGATCCAATCCTCAAGATTCCAGAATGCATTGAAGTGAGATGGTTATCTCATTATAAGATAGTGAATGCTGTCTTCAGGAGTTTAAAGTCAATTTTGATGGCTTGTGAGCATATCCACAAAGAAGGGACAGACCTTGCATCACTTGCAGGGGGCATCTTGCTGGAAATCAGAAATGAGAGTTTCCTTGTCACCTGTTATGTAATGAATGAACTCCTTAGTGCACTATCTTATCTTAGCAATGCTTTGCAAAAGAAGGACTTTAATATGACCAAAGTCATCCCCCTAATTACTGGAACAAAATTGCACCTGCAAAATATTGCAAATCAGTGTTGGGAAGTCAATAGTGACTTACAAAAAAACGTTCGGTGTGAAATAATGGAGAAGTTTGCATCTGATATGTTGGCTCTCTTATTTAGTACGTGCTTTATGAAATAAAATTCTAAATAAATTCCCAAACTATGTAGGTATAAAGTTACACGAGTTACAACCTTGCTCCTTTATTCAAAATTTTCGAAATTTTCTCAATTCCTAACTTTTAAACGACTTAAATTAGGTCTTTAAAATGAACCAGCCTACATCCAGATATGTTGGCTCTCTTACATGGGAGATGACTTTATAAAACAAGTGGGTCAGAGATTCCCAAACCACGTATACACAAGATTATAGCAGATAAGAAAAATGCATTTAAGAGATGAAGATATACTGCGATAGTGTAATCGAAGAAGTGAAAGGGTTCAACGACAAATCAATTGATACAATGATGTTACGCTTTGATCTTTATGTTTCAGTCGTTAACAAATTTACCGGATATATAAGTTAGAAAATTTTGTGACGGGACTTTCCGGTGCTTATGTGCCGGAAGTACACTGGCTCCTTCAATTTTTATATCAATTCCATGCTCGAAAGCGAAATATTTAAAGCAGATGAAAGCCCATTGTCGAAAATATTGGAAGCGGACGTGGGATATTGCGAGTTACATGTGAAATCCTTCTTGTCATTCCTGTAACGACTGCCTCGGTAGAAAGATCGTTCAGTACTATGAACCGAATACTAAGTGAGACAAGAAATAGAATGCTGCCAGAAACCTTAATGCATTGTATGATGATAAGCATCGAGGTGAGATTTCAACTGAGGATTTTCTAGAAAAAACAGTAGACATATTGGCGAAGAAGCTCGTCGTATACGATTCATAAACTGCTTCTTTAATACCTACAACACTAAGTACTAACGTCATTGGCTGACCTACGGAAGTGTTATATATATATATATATGTATATATATATATATATAATAATAATAATAATAACATATATGTATATATATATATATATATGTATATATATATATATATATATATATATATATATTATATGTATATTAACTATGTATATATATATATATATATATATACTCATATAAAATAATACATAAACCAATATATGTATATATATATATATATATATATAACATATACATACATATATATATAATATATGTATATATATGCGATATATATATATATATATATATATGTATATATATATGTATATATATATATATAATAATAATATATATATATACTTATATATAACAATATATATATATATGTATGTGTATATGCTCATATAGTAACTAAAGTATGTATAATATCATTTATATATAACTATACATATATATATATATATATATATATATATAACATATATATCTTTCTCTCTATATATATATATATACCCTATATATATATATATATATATATATAACTATATATATATATATATATATATATATATATATATATACAGTATATATATATAATTTATTTTACCAAAGATCTATTTCCTTATTTGAAAAGGTCGTATTATTCATATATATTTTAATTATAGTATTCTCTCATAATAATGTTTTTGTACCCTTATGTTATTTTACTTATCTAACTTCCCAATAAATTTCACAAATAGATTGTTATATTTTTACAACGTTACAACTAAAGATTTTGGTTATATTTAGGATATTTACTAATTCTAGTAAGACAGTAACTAATAAAACTAAGATTAACTGACAAGTGACAAGAATATCATTATCTTTAATTTTATGCCATAACGTATCATTGCCTTGTGCCCCCTGAGATCTGTAAGCCCCCAAGAGAAAATTGTCTGTAGAAGCATGAATATAAACCATTTGTTATTTTTTTATTTCTGTTTTATTCAAAAAACCATGGGTCCGTCACAACAGCTGATCAAAAATATTTGTAAACAATCGTTTGTTTTTGCACGAAACTCGTGCTAAAACTGGATTAGCATTTCTTAACATCGAGCGTAAGCACAAGTGACAAAAACGATAACGGCTTTATTTATACATGCTCGTGGCATTAGGATATAATCGTAAGTTATACGCAGCGTATCTATGATAAATATGTCTAATTTTTATTTTTCAGAATTGGCCATTCCGCAATTTAAATCTACAATTTCCTACAGTACGCAGTACGGACTACCAAAAATAAATTTGCGCAATTACGTTGCGATATTTGAAAAAGAAGTTGGAATTGCAGTTAGCGAATGCATAAATCATTCCGCAATTTAAGTCAACAATTCCGCAATTGAGGCTACTGCAAAAATTACAGCTGGAATTGTGCAGCAAGGCTCTCTCCAGAATCACCCAACTTTAAAAAGATATATATATATATATATATATATATATATATATATATATATATATACATACATATATATATATATATATACTCTGCATATATATAACTATATATATATATATCAGAAGCTGGCGTTGCGCCACCGAGTTGCGCCTATGGCGCACTATCAATTTGTAGGCGCAAAGGCGCATAAGCGCAACAATTTTTAAAAAGGCGGACTAAGCAAAGGCGCACAGTCAATTCTCTGCGCCTATAGCCGCGCCTATGAACAGGAACAAAGCATTTTTTTTACCCTTAAAAGTTCCAACCTAGGGGGGGCCAGCTTAAAATTTTGTAAAGCTTTTATATATATATATATATATATATATATATATATATATATATATATATATATATATATATATATATATATATATATATATATATATATATATATATATATATATATATATATATAACAACATATATATATACTGCTCATAAATATAAATATATATATATATAACCATGCATACATATATATATAGCAACAACATATATTATATATATATATATATATATATATATATATATATATATATATATATATATATATATATATATATATATATATATATATATATATATATATATATATATACATATATATATATATATATATATATATATACTATATATATATATATATATAATATATATAACTAGTTCAGTAGTTCTTTACAAATAAATTGGCGAAAGCTCTATGGCTCTGAAAATTTTCAACTTCTGCAGCGCTCGTGTTAGCTGAACCTCCTGGGGAAAACATGGACCACAAGGACATGGAGAAGGAAGAGGACGTGCAGATATTAGTTTACGGTGTTTCAATTACAAAAATTAATTAATGTGTTTTTCTTCCTTATAAAGCATGCTTTTATTATCGCACCAAAGTTTACACTTTGCAAATAAATTTAGCGAACATCCACCGGCCGGCGAAAAGTCACAGGCGCAAAGCATAGGCGCATAGCGCCGAACGCGATGATGTGGCAAAAACTATAGGCACATAGGCGCTGAAGCGCTGGAGTCCAACCGACAATTCCTCGCAGGCGCGCCTTGGCATAGAGGCGCAGGCGCATGAGCGCAGAGCGCTCAAAAATTAAAAGGCGCGCGCAGATTTGATATATATATATATATATATATATATATATATATATATATATATATATATATATATATATATATACTATATATATATATATATATATATATATATATATATATACCCTATATATATATATAGGTTATATGGTAAAGGTATAGCACAGGACTCCACATATTTTCTGAAAAATTCTAAGTCCAAAATCAATATATCGATATGTATATATAATAATAATAATAATAATAATAATAATAATAATAATAATAATAATAATAATAATAATAATAATAATAATAATAATAATAATAATAATAATATAATAATAATAATAATAATAATAATAATAATAATAATAATAATAAAAACAGTAATGATGATAATAATAATAATAAAATTAATAATGATACATAATATATAATAATAATAATATAAAATAATAATAATATAATATAGTAATATATAATATTATATAATAGTAATATATCGACCTATATTTACATTTCGATATATTGATTTTGGACTTAAAATTTTTTCAGAAAATATGTGGAGTCTTGTGCTATACACTTTGCCATATATATATATCATATATATATATATATATATATATATATATATATATATATATATATAACATATATCTATATACGATTTATCTTATCTCTATATATATATATATATATATATATATATATATATATATATATATATATATATATATATATATATATATATATATATATATATAAATAACATATATACACACCAAAGTTGTAGCAATGTGTATAAATGAAGATATATATATATATACTCTGTACTACTCACCCTCCACCATATATATATCATCTTATATATGAAGAGTAGTTGAGAGGGCTGACTAACATTAATGGTTGCCGGAAGTAAACAGGAGATGAGATGATGACCATTCTTGAATATGATGAGATTTCCTTTACATAGATAAAAACACCATGATTTTTTTCATTAAAACTCATTGTGAATAGAGTAAAATAAGTAAATTCCTAAACAAATTCTGCGGAACTAATTAATTAATTAAGTAATTCAGTATTAGGGTTAAATACAAAGAAATAAATAAATAAAATAAAAAAGTAAATAAATACTAAAATTATTAAATAAAATGAAAATAAATATTAAATAAAATAATAGAAATCTTTTTTTAAAAGAAAAGTCAATAAAATAAAAAAAAAAACAAAAATGAAAATTATATAATTAAAACTAACTAAAAATATATATATATATATATATATATATATATATATATATATATATACATATATACTATATATATATATATATATATATATATATATATATATATACTTATATATACATATATATATCATATAAATATATATATACTCTATAATAATATATATATATTATATATAATATATATATATATATATATATATATATATTTATAATATATACATATATATATATATATATGTATATATATATATATATATTTATATCATCTATATATCTATATATATATATATATATATATTCTTTCTACTCACTATATATATATATACTATGTATATATATATATCACTAACCATCTCATACATATATACACCTTATATGTATATATCCTATATAGAGCCACATGTTTACCCATATACTAAATATCTAACATATAACCATATATATGCCTTATACGTGTACTGTGTGCTGTGTGTGTACATTTATATTAATATATTATATATTAATGTATTAATATTCAATATTATATATATACAATAATAACAAACATAATATGTATACCT